>PVJX010015006.1:0-43556 GCA_004027295.1 Dolichotis patagonum
CCAATCATGAGATCAACAGAGGAACCCACGGTCCCCGCCCTGAAGGACCCTGGCATGCACTGAGGTGGCTAAAACACGACCAGATTAAAAGGCAGCACCTAAGCCATCCTGGGAAGGACAAAGAGCAGATCAAACCTAAGCGGGAGAACAGGGACAGCTTTTCCTGGAGTGGGTAGCATCTGCAGAAGGCCTGGGAGGACAGAGTTAAGGTGGACTGTGCAGAGGGCATGGCATGGGCAAAGGCTGGGCACACCTATGCACAGTGCCCACCTGGTCATGAGTTTCACCGGGCATGGGGCATGTGTGAGCAGGGACAGAGCAGACACCTCACCCTGCCTGAGCCCTTGGGAGCCAGAGAGGCATACACAGGAGGAGCAGAGGTGGCCATGGCTTGAGAAGGGGCTGTCCGCCAAGCAGGACCTATGGGAGTGAACACAGGGCCAGGAGCCCAGCCGACAGCCTCCGGTCATAGCCCCTGGAGGCAGGAATTCGAGAGACGACCCACACTGGTCAGGACAGGAAAGAGGTGGCAGGGACCCTTCCGCAACTCCAGGAGAGCCCTGGGTCCTGCGGTGTTCTGTGCCTGCTGGCCTCCCTGCCCACTGGGGACTCACACACACCGAGGCCTCACCCAGGCTGCCCAAGCTCAGCCAGACCTCTGCCCCTCCCCTTACCAGGCCAGCGCCCGCGGCATGACCCACGGTCAGGCTGGAGACCACAGCCACCCGCAGCCCTCAGAGGGTGCTCCTGGGCCTCCACTGGGACAGCCCCCAAGATCCACTCCTGGCACCACCATGGGGGAGTCCATTTGAGCCCCACAACCCTCTCCACCCCTCCCTTCCTCCAAAAGTGGACTCTTAGGCTCTGGATCATTAAATTACCTCATGTCACCACAGAAACCAATGTCACCTCCTACCTCCTCCCCAGCAAGATGTCCAGAGGGGCCGGCAAGCCCTCCCCGGAAGCCAGGGGAAGGAGAGGAGATGCCCTCGAAGGAAGCACCCACCTCCACACCCTAACACAAACACCCAGTTCTCTGGGCCTCAGTTTTCCTTCTCTGTGAAATGGGGCTCCCTGTCTAGCAGCCAGTGGTGACTCACAAACCCTCTCTACATGCAACCTTGTCACTGTAGTAGGCAACATGAACGTCCAGTCTTGGGATCTCTGCGCGCCCCCAATTTCCAGGGCTCCCCAGGCGAGCACTCGGGCCGCGCTTGATAACCAGCCCCTTGGCCTCCCTGCCCTGCCGTCCCCAGCGCCCACAGAACACATTCGGAAACCCATGGGGATCCATGCGGAGGGCCTGGCAATGAGCCGGCCAGAAGCCACGGGGCGGCTCAGGGCCAAGAGCGCCCTGCTTAGCCGGTCCTGTGCTCTCAATAGCAACCGAGTGCTTCTAAGAAAAAGGAAAACTAGAGCCCGGGGGAGGATGAAGTCTTCTGCAGGCATCGCCCTCGTGGGCAGTGGCAGCGCCCTGTGCAGCCGACTCCGCGCGCGGGCCCCAGGGCTGTCGCCGCGGTGGCAGGAGCCAAGGAGAAAGGGTCCCGGGCAGACTGGGCTCGGCTTCGAAACGCCGGGCCCGCGAGCCCGAGGAACCCGAGTGCGTGGTCCAGGGACGCGGGACGCGGGGACCCGGTTTCCCTGGGCAAGCACGTGTACCAGGTCCCGCGTCCCAGGCGCGCGCCTATAGGACACGGGGAGGCTGCTCCGGGGGCTGCCCCGGGGTCCCCCCCAGCCTCTCCGTCCCCCAGTCACCGCCCCCCGGGAATGCGCACCAGCCGGGACAGGAGCTGTCACCTAGCCGGCGAGTCACCCACCTGGGCAGGCACTGCTTGTCCTGCGGCCCAGAGCTGCAGCCCGACGGCCAGCGCGGCCCACAGCGCTGTGGGCGCCATGGGAAGCCGGGCGGAGAGCGCTCAGGCCCTCGCCCTGTGCCCGGGAGCGTCCGCGTCCTGGGCTTGCGCGCCAGCGACTGAAAACGAAAGCGGGCGCCCGCGGAGGAGAAGGCAGGCGGCGGGGCGGGGCGGGGCGGGGCTCGGCTCGGACACGCCCCTCCGCGTGGGCCGTGGTGGTCCTGCATCTCTCCCAGCCCTGGGTGACTCCTCGACCTCCTTGTCTTACTGCCTACTGCAGAGCAAGAGCGGCGCTGAGGACAGGCTCCCACCTGGCCCTTGGCTTCCAGGGGCCCTCTGCCCTTGCCCTGCCTCCGCCCACCCTCCCAACTCCCGTGGGGTAGGGCACCAACTCAGTACAACATCCCCCAAAGCCCACACCGCTCTGGGGATCCAAGGAGTCCCTAGGCACTCACTGGAGCGTGTCAGGTGTGCGCTTCCAAAGGAAGCTTAGCTGTGAGGTCCAAGCATCGCATAAACCGCTGTTTTTCCTATGCTCCGTTTGTCTGTTTATGTTAACTGTATGGGACCCTTCAGAGTGAGCCCGCGCTCCTTCCTGAGTTCCTCAGCTGGCAGTAGACAGGCTGCGGGAGGAAGCGCTCCAGGACACACACATACACACACACACACACACACACACACACACACACACACACACACACACTGTGGAGGCCCCCTGCAGGTCTGGCTCCCTGACCAACCTGCCAGAGTGTCCCTCTAGCTGTCTTCCGCCCCCTCCACTTCAAATGCCAGCCCAAACGTCGGGCTTGGCCCTGTGTGGCCACAGTCAGTCCTCTGGCTCTGCACACAGGACATTCTGGAGCCATGGAGCGGGCAGGGTGGCAGGAGGCTGTTCTGTCCCCGCAGCCCACACTACCCTGGTCCCTCACTGCGGGCAGCTAAAGAGGTGCAGAGAACCTTCTGGGTGAGGAGAGCAGGAAACGGGGAAGTGGCCCTTTGGAGATGGAAAATCCCACCTCCTGGTCAGGAGGAGCCTGGGAAATCACCTGGGTCCCAGGGTTTTGGTGACAGGAGCTGTGCCGAGAATGCTGCTAGCAGGACCCACACTTCAACCCTGCACAGAGGGACAGCCACAGAGCACACAGGAAGACTTCCGCTGCCCCGCATCTCACCAGGGAGCAGACTGGAGAATTCCTGGGTCCATAAGAGAGAGCAGAAAGCCAGGAGTGGGATGTCACTGGGGGGAAGCGTCCTGTCCACACCTCCAAGCCAGGGGGTCCAACTGGCCCATCTGCTGCAGCCTGGACTGCAATGTCAGGGGCCAAACTTGGGAGCCCGGTGCCAGTCCCACACGCTGGATAAATCACAGACCAGAGGTTGATTTGGCTCATAGCTCTGGCCAAGGTCAAGAGCATCTGGGGACAGCCTCCTTCCTCACGGGGCTCTGGGGACTCGCAGAGCAGCACGTGGTCGAGTGTGCGCTGCCCGCCTCAGTCAAGGGGACTCCTCCTTGCCGACCTTATCTAATCCTGGTGACCTCCAAAGGCCCCACTCTGAACACCGCTGTCAGAGTGCCTCCCCCTCTTGACACCTTACAGTGCGGATTAAATTCCAAGCCCACACCCCCCAGTAAACCATGGGGATTCCCATCTGGAAACCAGTAGTGCTCCAACCTCTCAGGCCGAGGGGAGCTTCCCGCTCCTGCAGCTGGGCCACCTGGTCCTGAGGCCCTGGTGACTTCTCACTTAACTCAGAGTCAAGCCCAGGGTTGAGGGTTTAAGGACAAACATTACAGTGGCAGCCAGAGTTGGCAGCCACTTGGCCCCGTGGCCGTGGGGCACGGTTCCTGCCTCCCTGGTGCTGACCCCTTCTCTTTGCACACATTTCTGGCATGCTTGGAGAATTTCTCACTAATTCCTCTGACCAGGGCTCCACAGTGGCAGGGATGCCTGGACTCTGGCCCTGCAGGCTCACTGGCCTTCCAGGCACTTCCTGCCAAAGCTGCGTCCCCCAGCGGGAAGCATTTTGGGTAGAGATGGCCCTAGGCTGGCTTCCTTCCTGGATACACGGTGCCCCTGCTCTCTTTCCAGCACCCCCACCCCAGCTCACACCTGGGCACCCTGTCTCACTCCAGCAGTGCCACCCCTCAGCCCTTTATCCACACACTCCTTCATTGTGCACTGTTGTATACCTGCCCCGGGGAGCAGGGAGTCAGCAGTGGGCAGAACAGACAAGAATTCTGAGCAGAGCGGGGGTGTGGTGTGCATGCCTGTCATTCTAGCACTCAGAGTCCGAGGCAGGAGCATTGTCATGAGTTCGAGGCCAGACTGGGCTACATAGTGAATTTAAAGCCAGCCTCGGCTATATGGCAAGACTGTCTCAAAAAACCAAAACAAACTAAAACAAAACAAACCCCAAATGACATGACCTTCAGCAGACAGTGAGGATGTGAACATCTGCACTTCTTTTTTTTTTTCTTTGGTACTGGGGATCGAGCTGATGACCTCTCGCTTGCCAGGCAGGCGCTTAAGCCACTGAGCTAAATCCCCAGCCCCTGCACTTCTTTCTCTTTCTCACAGTAGTGGCAGCTTTTGATGCATACAGGACTCACACGCCTGTGAAGGGACCTGTCAGGAGCCGGTGTCCGGATCAAGACTCGAGCAGCGCAGCCAAACGGTGCTGCCCCGAAGAGCAGGCTGTGCTCCTGGCAGGCTCACAGCTGGGAGATGGGGCCTGCCCAGGCCAGCGTGGGGTCGAAGCCCTGACCACTCTGGAAGTAGCTGCTGCATCCATGGAGATAAAAGTTGACAGTTCCCAGTTCACACTGAAAAAGTGAGAGGTCAAACTCCCAAGGTGGCCAGATAGAAGAGGAAGAAGAAAAAGAAGATGAAGGAGAAGGAAAAGGAGAAGATGGGAGATAGGCAGGACGAGGAGGAGGAGGAGACATGTCCGGAGCAGGCCAGGCCAAGCAGCAGATGCAGTACAGCCAACACCATGCCATTGTGTCCAGTCTTGGCAAGAAGGGTCCTAATGCCGACTCTAAAGTCCTGCATAATCCCAGCTTTCTCTCACGAAGCTACTTTTCACAGGCCTAAAACAGAGAGGGAAAGAAGAAAAAGAAAGAAAGAAAGAAAGAAAGAAAGAAAGAAAGAAAGAAAGAAAGAAAGGGTTTCAGACATGTGTTTCAGCTGGGGACAGACAGCAACACATTTTCTTTACTCAGGATGGGGGTGCACTCCCCACTGGGTATCCATGTAAACTTTGGTAACAGCGAGGACAAGCTATCCCTTTAACAGCTGCCTCAACCAGGTCACCTGTGCCTCCCTCTCCCCACCTCAGCCGTGGCTTTGGCCTTGGCCATCTGTCACTCATGATGCTAATCATGACACCTCAGGACTCTTCCACCTGCGGCCCTGTCCCTGCATTCTGTTCTCCACGCTGTGCTCAGGACCAGCCCTCAAAGATATGTGACACTCATGCCACTCCCGTAACCCAGTAGCTCTCTGCCAGGCCACAGCTTTGCCCTCCACTCCCACCCTAGGGACGTGTGGCAATGTCTAGAGACATAATTGCGGGGGGCAGGGCGAGGGGTTCCTGGCATCCCATGGGTAGAGGTCGGGAATGCTACTGAACACCCTACCACACGCGGAATGGCTCCATAAGAGGACTGTCCAGCTCCAAAGGCCCATCTTGATCCCAAGGCTGAGCAACTTGGCCCGAGACACAGTCCCCACAGCCCTCAGAATCCAGTTCAGCCTCCTCGGTGAGATGCTGGAGACCCTCATGTCCTGGCCCAGGCTGCCTCTCTGGCAGATGGGCACCACCCCACCCTGCCTTCACACTCTGACCCCTGGGCATCCAGGGGACCCCCGAGCTGCACCTCCAGCCTCTGTCTGTGTGGATTCCTCTGCTGGGGACATCTTTCCCTCCTTGTTTTTCCGGTGATTGCTTGTCCTGTGGCCAGGGCCCCACTCTGTCCTGTGTGAAACTGCCTTGACCACAGGCCACAAGCGAGCCTCCATCAGCACGCCATGCACCTTGGCATTATTAGCCTCTTACATGTCCCTTTCCCTTCATAACTATGATACCAGCAGTGACCAGAAGTCTTCTCTGGGTGACCAAAGCATGTCTGGTGATACACATTGCCTGGCACGGAGAGGTCAAGTTTGTTAAACCCTTACCCAGCTAGTGAAGGACCTAGCGATTTCAGTTCCATTGGGCGGCCTTCGTGGCCTTCAGCTGAGCTGTCCTCACTCTGTTGGATGACATCACCCTTAAGGACAGAAAAACATGGTTACGGTCCCATCAGTTTCCCTGATAACCAGGAGATACATGATAGGAGGAACTCAGTAGAGTCCAAGTGACTATGAATGGAGTACAGGGCTAAGTGCATGCAGGAAGCAATAAAGAGGTGAAGATGTAAGAAAATGAAAGAACGAGTGTGTGCCAGTCGGGCTGGGGAATTCAATCTTGGGTCCAACCCACAAACACAGCCACTGCCACACATCCCGGATGCCTGGCTCTGTGGCACAAAGAAAGCTCCACTTGCTCCTTGCAGATGGGTGGCAGAGGCAGGAAGATGCCTTCGGTCTCCACTCCAGGGACCATGCTCAATACGTGAATTTGGCCTGGGGATCCCCAAGCCCTTTTTTCCTCACTTCCCAGGGCATCTCCCAGTTCTCGGAGAGCTCCCACCCAGCCACCTCACACCCAAGCAAGCCGATGACTGTCAGAGCAGCGGTGTGGACCACTGTAACCCAAATATTGAATATTATAATCCAAATATTGTAATTCCTTTTCCAGGACACCTCACAATCTGGAAATCTATATTCATAATCCCACTGAAATATTAATTCCCATCTACCACCTCCAATGCAGCCCACAGCGAGAGGAAAGACACCAAGACAGATTCAAAGTTATGGGCAGTGAGGATATACAGACAGACGAAAGCCTTGATCCAAGGCCTCTCCCAGAATTTACTATCTCGTGAAGAAGGGAGTGGTTCAAGGGTGAGTGACAGTGAGGACGGCAGGAATTAGGTGAGCAAGGTGAGCTGAGCTATCTGGGTAGAGAGCAGGCTCCTCTGCAACGTGCAGGGAGAAAGATGTGCAGAAAGCCCAGCCTGCGTAACTCGATGGGGACAGTGCGTGAATGAACTTAGGAGGCTGGTGCTTCAGTTTCTGGTATGTAGACTTTTGCGCCCTGGGGTCATGGCCTCTTGAGGCTCTACCCAGCGACGTTCCTGAGCTGTCTGGCTCTGCCATCGTGCTGTGTTCAACCATTTCATAGGGAACACAATGGGAGGCAACAAGAAATTGTAGTTGGTTTAAAGAACACATATCACTACCTTAGCTGGCCTCGTTTGCGTTGCTTAGAGCCAATGGTAGGAATAAGGAAATATCACAGCCAGCTCTGTGCATATCAGTACCAGGAGACGGAGCCTGGTTTTTGAACGTGCAGTTCTGCATTCCAAGAGAGCCGTCGACTTGGTCTTCTGTAGTGGACAAGAATGAGCAGGCTGTTAATTGAACACCTACTATATGCCAGGCAGTCTGGTAGACCTTGTGGAGCAATGGCTTCCCAGCACCCATCTGGAAGACTTGTAAGACGTGCAGATTGCTGGGGGCCCCTCCTATGTCTGTTGAGGGCCTAATGATGTCGCTTTTTAATGTACCCTCAGGAGATGGAGTGACACCTTTTGAGACACTGTGCAGAAGTTTAGGCTTAGCAGGTGCTGTGGCTGCCAGTGGTTTGAAGGCTGAGCCGTGGTCGCTCTGGGAGGGGCAGCTTCCACTCTAGGAGAGGCTGCTCTGCAATATTGTTGTCCTGGGGAGTAATTAGAAGCAGCCACAAAGCCAGCATCTGGGGCCCAGGGGGAACCTGACCTGCAAGGGCCGCTTTGGGGGCAGCGCGGGCCCCTTTGCCCTTCCCCTCCTAGCCGGGCCCCCAATCAGGACAAGCAACCTATTCTTGTTCACTGTCCTGCTTCCTCTGGGGCTCGCGTGTGTTGGGCCAGCCCCTCGATGACTCACATCCTAAAATCACGAACAGGAAGCAGCGCTGGGTGTTAGCCACAGCCTGCAACTGTCTCCTGAGCCATCCCTCCCACTGGGCTGCCTCCTGCCTCGTCTTGGGCTGACCTGGCCACACCGAGGCGGGGTCTGGAGCACTGGGCTGAGAAATGCTCACCAGTTCCTGCCCATCTCCTTCCAACGAAAGGCAGGCCTGGGGTACCATTCTGCCCTCACCCCCACCATAGAGGAGCCCGGGGAATGCATAGAAGGAACCCACGAGAGCCTTTCAGCTGCTCTTCCCCAAGCCTTCCTGTTCTGGACCCAACCCCAACATCAGTCCCAGAACTTCAAGACCCTCAGCCTGTTGGAGACCACTACCCAGAGGCTCTGAGCAGGATTTAAATTTAACTAATTGGCTTTCTACGTTTATCTGTGAGTCTGTCCTAGGCCTCGGCCCCTTGCCTGGTGACAGGAGCTGATTCATAGTAAGTGGACCGCTATGAATCACTGGTCCTGGCTGAGGCCTGCAGTGGCCTGTGAGGCCAGAGATACCTCAAAGGGCAAGATAGGGCCACAGCTGCGGACACTTGGCTCCAACCTCTATCTATTAACAAGATAGAGACTGCAGCTGCAGCAATTATTCCTACAGTCTCACCCCTACCATGTCTTCATGATAAGACAGCTCTACTGAACTGACTTGATTCATTACTTAGAGACGTCCTTGAAGTGACTCCTATGGTTCTGCTCATTGCCTGCACTTTCCTCAGTTTCTCTGCCTCTTGCTGTTGATCCTAATAAAGCGGGCTAATCCAGAAAAGTTTTTGTCTTAGCCCTCAGAGTCTCGAGCTTAACTAAAGGGTTTTGACCCTCCTGGAGCCCTAACAAATTGTACAATTGTCTCTGTTTATTTAACCTCCACCGTACACTCGTTTGGGAGATCAGGGATCTAGGTCAGGGCCCCATATCAGTCAAGCGAGGCCTGCTGGGATCAGTGCGATTTCCATTCTAGTTCCCTTCCTGTGTGACCCTGGCTGGCATCTACCCCTCTCTGGGTATCGGCATCTTGTCCTAACACAAGAGGGGAGGAGGGCTGGCTCCGTCCTAAATGACACCTCTGCTTGCCAGTGGGACCCTGTGTTGGGGATTCCGAGACTGGAATTTGCAGGACGGGAGGCACGATCCAGGAGCCAGGGGCTCCGGCCACAGCAAGGGCAGCCACAGTGCCGTCACCTGGCCTTTACCTCTCTGGACTAGGACCAAGCTTTGTCCAGGCTGACCTTGAACTTGTGATTCTCCTGCCTCAGCCTCCCAAGCAGCGGGCATCACCAGCATGGGCCACCACATGATGTATCCAAAGGTCCTGACGCTAGAGCAGGGGACGTCCTGTCCTAGAGACGGAGCTGGTGGGGCTTGATCCCAAACCCCTTCCTTTCATGGAACAAGGGAGGCGTCTGTCCAGGCCTGAGGGACTGCACAGAGGGTTCACCGTTGGTCCTGTCCCCACGTATCTGATGGGAAAATTCCCTTCCATCCTACAGCAAATCGTGCTGCTTTATTTTATACCGGTCTCTTAATCTTACATGATCTTTGGCTTTTCTTTTTTTCCTAGAAATTAAAATAAATAAATGAGCCGGGCACGGAGCTGCACTCCCGCAATCCCAGCCCTCTGGGAGGCTGAGGCAGGAGAGTGGAAATTCCAGCCCAGACTGGGCAGTTTAGTGACTTAGCAAGACCCTGTCTCAAAATGTAAAAGGGGAGGGGCGGGTTGTGGTTCAGTTCAACCTCTAGCGCCACAAAAAAAAAACAAAGACTAACTTAAAGTACCCATGTATTCTTGCTCTCCAGAAGTGACCAGGGCTAGTGGCCAGCCAGCCCCAGCCCCTCTCTGACCTCTTGTCACCTGACCCCCAGGCTCTTCCTGGAAGGGGAAGAAGGCTCGAAGCTCGGGGCCAGCCCAGACCGCCCTTCTCCCAGATACCTGAGTGACTCACCTGTCCCACCCCTGCTCAAAGGTCACCTCCCGGCCCTGGCTTCTCACTACCGATTCTCCATTCTCTCTTTTTTTTTTTTTTTTGGTACGGGGTACGAACTCACGACCTTGCGCTTGCCAGGCAGGCGCTTAAGCCACTGAGCTAAATCCCTGGCCCTGATTCTCCATTCTCATTCCTTGGCATGGATATTGCTGTCTGTTCCCAGTGGTAAGAATCTTGTCTGTTACACTCTGCCTCCACCCAAGTATCAAGAAAGGACCACAGACACAATCAGATATCTGGGGAAGAGGAGGAGAAGGCACTTGGGAAACACTTGTGGAATTGTCTTTGGCACTGATTTTTTTTTTTTAAACTACGTAAGAAGTTCTTGACCCTAAATTCCAGTTCTCATTCCTTCGCTTTCATCCCAAAGACAACTATCACTCTAGGTTTAGGGTCTCGGTGCCATTTTCTGTCTTGACATTGAGATGGACCTTGTAGTCTTACAGTCAGCCCCCGAGTCCCCTGGGCTTGTTTGTTTTGAGGTGCTAAGGACCCAATCGAGGAATGCTCTAATACAGAGCTACACCCTTGGCTCTTTTGATTTTTTACTTTGAGGCTTTGTCCAGGCTGACCTTGAACCTGTGAGTCTCCTGCCTCGGGCTGCAGAGGAGCCAGGATCCGCAGCATGTGCCATCATGCCCGGCTGGATCCAGGGGATTTTCGGTTTTATTTTTGTTTTATTTTGTTTTGTTTTGTTTTTTGTTAGCAGTGGCCAAGTTTATGCAAGAAAGTAGAAGTGACAAGTGAGGGAGAAACTGGCTCTGCAGAGCCAGTTTGGGCTGAAAAAAAAAAGAAAAAAAGCAAAAGAAAGACACCCTGGAGAAAGCCCAGGGGGTTATCGTGGAGAACGTCATGCCAGGCTGTATCCAGGATTTGAATCAACAGATGCGTTCAACTGAGGGTTGAAAATATTCCTTTAAAAAAAAGTGCAGCAGGGCGTGGTGGTGCAGGCCTATAATCCCAGTGCTCAGGAGGTTGAGGCAGACTGATCCTCAAAGCTCAAGGCCAGCCTGGGCTACACAGTGGGACAGCGCAATACAACAGCTGTCCTCATAGCACTGCGCTGCTAGGGTACCAGGTGAGGAGGTAACGGAAGGTGAGTTGAAGCATCGGGAGAACGTGTGCAGGTTATATGTGAATATTACACTGTTTTCTGGAAAGGACCTTGGGTATGAGGGCAATCTGGGGTTCACAGGAAGAGGCGATCCCCAGACGACAACGAGGGCATCTGTAATTCATACCTGTGTGACTACAGCTGAACCAGGGAAAGGACACAGGACACTGCCCCACCCGCCCTGTTTTCCCCTTAACACTGTTTCTTAGAACTTTCCGTGTTGATCAGTTCAGATCTGGCTTGTTTTTTGTTTTTTGTTTTTCTTGGTTCTGGGGACTGAATCTAGGGCCTTCACACCGAGCTACATCCCCAGCACTTTGTTATGATTATTTTTAAAACGTTTTCGACAGGGTCTCACTAAGCCTCTAAATCACCCAGGCAGAGCTCCAATTTTTGATCCTCCTGCCTCGGTCTCCGAGGGTGCTGGGATTATAGGCCTGTGCCCCCTCGTCAGCTGGCTGGCTGCTTCTCTCTGCGGCTCCCCCAGCACTCTGCCCCGGGCTTCCCGGGGGCTCCTGGGTGCACACAGGCTGGTCCGTTACACATGGTCACGCAGGTACATGCACCTGTGTCCTGAGGCCCAGAGCTGCGAGTTTGTCACGGTTCCAAACCTAGAAAGTACAACCGTCAAGCGGGCGGGTGGCAAGCAGGCGCAGGGTGAGCGTTTTCATTTTCACTAGGTCCTGCAGATCCCTCTCCAGGGACCTGTACCCTAAAGTGCTCTGCCTGGTGCCCGCAGCAGCGACAGCTTTGATCTTTCGTGGGTTTCCTTTCGCAGCCCTGAATATTTCAAAGCAGTTTCAGTTCTCCCACCTCCTTTCTGCCTCCCCAAGACCTTCACACCGTATATTGCTGTCTCCGGCAATGCAGGAGCAGTGCCCTCTCTAGGACCTTGTGTTACTGTGTCCCCCTCCGCCTTCCTCAGGCCCTTACCCTCTCCCTTCCTCCCCTCTTCTCCAACCTCCCAGTTCCCACCCTCCCTGTCTCACTGGTCTCACCCTCTGGCCCCCAGGGACCCAGAGAGCGCCTGGTCCCGCTCTGTCCCTAGAGTCCAAACTGCACTCCCCTCCCCATTTATGAACGAAGAGGAATCCTCTCAGGCCCCATATAAAATATAATTAATGTGTCTTGCCATATAGCTCAGCCTGGACTTAAACTCACTCTATAGTTCAGGTGGGCCTTGAACTCCTGTTGATCCTCCTGCCTCAGCCTCCCAAGTGCTGGGATGACAAGTGTGTGCCACCACACCCAATTTCTTTTAAAAATTTTTAATTAAATACTTAAAAACATTAGAACATTTAAAAAACAAGAAAGCAGTAGAAAGACAGGTTGCAGGTCAGGCAAAGATCTAGACAAAGACTCCAAAACACACCATAGCTGGCTTCCTGTTTTGTAAATAGCATGCACTGGCCTCAGTTTCCCTGCTCCTGCAGGACCCCTGGGAGTTCATCACCTCTTCACAAACAGCAGGGCGACTCATCTCCCACCCCTGACCCCCCTGGCCCAGCTGTCTTGTGGGTGATCGCCTGGCATTTCACAATTTTGTAGCTGGACAGAACCTTTTTGTTTTTTGTTTTTTGTTTTTTGTGTAACCTTTCTCTAGAACCCTCGTTTACTGGAGCTTGGGCAAGGAAAGTTGAGGGCTGAGTGAATCAGGTCTGAATGGACCGGGACCTTTCCTCTTCTTCTTCTCCTCCTCCTCTTCCTCCTTCTTCTTCCTCTTCTTCTTCCCCTTTTAATGTCCTGGCATTGAACCCACAGCCTTCTTTCTGCACACTAAGCCTGTAACTTGCCGCTGAGCAGCCCCAAACTCATCTTTGACTTTACTTTTCCCCCAATCCCTGCCCCTTGCCATCCACCTGTCCCTGTCAGTCCCGTGGTGCTCTGGTGCATGTGTGACCCGCCCTGGAGGGAGACGTCAGATCTCGGGGGTGGACGTTTGCACACCAACTCCATCAACACCGCCAGCTGGCCCTGCAGGGTGACCACGCTGGTCGCCTGGCCACAGCGGGGCTGGAGAGTTCCGGGTTCCGCTTCCGCCCGCCGTCCCTCAGCCTCGCCATCAGCCAAACGTTCCTTGGTCCAGTGGAGGTTGCAAAGTGGAGGTTGCAAAGCGGAGCTCAGCTCATTTGCATTTCTCTGAACATCCGTGGGTTTGAGCACCTTTTCTCTGCTGGTTACTCATTCGGGTTTCCCCTTCTGTGATCTGCCTGTTCACATCCTTTGGTCATGTTTTTATTATTTCCTGCTTTCTTGTAGCTTTGCAATAATTCCTTGTATATTCTAGATACTAATCCCCTGCCATCTTTAGACATCACAAATACTTCCTCCATTCTGTTGTCCGGTGTTTTTTTTTTTTTTTTTTTTTGGTACCGGGGATCGAACTCACGACCTTGTACTTGCCAGGCAGACGCTTAGGCCACTGAGCTAAATCCCCAGCCCTCTGTGTTCTTATTGATGGTATTGTTTCTTTAATTTTAATAATGTGATCAAACTTATCAGTGTTTCACCATTTGATTTATAAATAAAAGGTCCTTCCCCACGTGTAAGTCATAAGGGAAAAAAACAGGTTTTATTGTTATTAGTGGTGGTAGTAGTTTTGTTTTTTTGGATTCGTGGTTGTTGTTGCTATTTTTTTTGAGGTAGGGTCTCACTATGCAGTTCAGGCTGGCCATGCACTCACTCTGTAGCCCAGGCTGGTCTCAGATTTGCAAGGATCCACCTGCCTCAGCCTCCCAAGTGCTGGGATTACAGGAGTGCGCTGCCACACCCAGCTTGTTGTTGTCGTTTTGAGGCAGGGTCTCACTGTGCAGTGCAGACTGGCCTTGAACTCGCTTATACAGCCAGGGGGGACTTGAACTCACAGTGATCCTCCTCTACCAGCCTCTGAAGCACTGGGATTACAGGCGTGCAACTGTTTTTGGTTTTGGAGGTTTGTCTGTTTATTTTTGAGACCAGCTCTTCTATATAATTCAGGATGGCCTTGAACTCATGCAAATCCTCTAGTTTCAGTCTCCTGAGTGTGTGCTACTGTCCCCAACAAATTTTTTTAGGGGGGTACCGGGGATTGAACTCAGGACCTTGCACTTGCCAGGCAGGTGCTTATGCCACTGAGCTAAACGCCCAGCCCCCAATTTTTTTTAAATATTTTCTTTCCTTAGCTTTATAAGTGCCTCTCACATCCAGGTCTCTCACCCATCTGGATTGCATACAGCGCGGCAGGTCTAGAGACCCAACTTCATTTCTCTCCAGAGTGTGAGTCTGTTTTTCTCTCACCAGTGGCCACATGGTCCATCTTCTCACCACTTGCCGTAAGTACCTGATCTAGAACTGGACATCATAGTCTCTTCTCCTCTGGTCTTCTTACTCCTAGGTTAGTTCCACATGGAGCTTATGAAAGCTCTGTAAAATGTTTACTATCTATTTGTTATTTTGTTTAGCACTGAGGATCGAACCCAGGGCCTTTGCACTGAGCTACATCCTGGTGTCTTACCCCCATGTATGTATATTGGACAGGGGTCTCACTAAGTTGGACAGGCTGGACTCAAACTTATGATCCTCCCGCCTCAGCCTCGAAGAGTGCTGCTAATCCCTGCACAGGCACGTGCCACCACGCGTGGCTTACAAAGGTTACCATCATTAATTATATACAGTTTTTTATTATTCTATTTTAAAACCCATTTTCAAAGCTTCTCAAACTCCAACTGTGATTTAAATCGAGATTTTCCTGGACCGGTGGGTGAGTTTATGGAGACTGGTGTCAGGACACCTGGATTCCAACTATTCATGAGCACAGTACCCTCCCCCTCTGCTCCCCAAATGCTTGTAATCCCAGCACTAGGGAGGCTGAGGCAGGAGAACTGCCACAAGTTCAAAGCCAGCCCGAACTACAAAAGAATACCACGTCTCAAAGAAACACGAAAGCACAGGGGCTCCTCTCACTCTGATGGGAAAGTCTGCTTCCAGTGGCTGCTCGTTCAGGTGTGCTGTCACGAGACAGAGATGCCGCTCCGCAGAGAGACGATCTCCCCAGGGTCGGCCCTCAGGGAGGGCTGAGTTACAGGCCGGTCCTGCTCCACACCATGGACTCTGCATGACCTCAAGCTCGGCTCTGTCCGCCCCAGGCCTCTTCGTCCCACCCATAGTCTCAGAGGCCTGAGAGTCACGACTCCCTCGTGCGCCTTCACCCAGCTCTGTCACCTTGCTGCCCCATGAACCTGCGGTGTCCTCCACGTTAGCAAGGCCTCGCCCACAGTGCAGCAGCCAGAGTGCGTGGGGATGGACGTGGGGACAGCTGCCCACCAGGCTGGGCATGGAGGGGCTCTGGCCCGGCCCCCCAGCCCCCTCTGCAGAGCATGGCCTGAGCTGGCCCTGGGCACACAGCGCCGACGTCACAGGCCACTGACCTCACTTCCCAGCACGTCTTCCCTTCCCCGTCAGAAGGAGGAAGAAATCAGCGATCTTCCCCGGTGGTTCTATTTCCCAAGCCTCTCGCAGTCACACGCAAATGTTCCTGCGTCTCTTCTGGCTTCGGCAGAGCCCCACTGGGCTGGACACTGTTCCTCAGGGGTGGGACAGTCCCTGTCCCTAGGAGGGAGGGACAAAGTGACCCTCCATGAGGAGCTCCAGGGCTTCTTGAAGCAGTGGCCAAGTGACTTTGCCCCCTCTAGTTTGTCCCCAGATGAAGTCTGCCTCCATGCCACACTGGAACTCACAGTATGTAGCCTAGGCTGGCCTCCATCCTCCTGCCTCAGCCTCCTGAGTGCTGGGATTACAGGGGTGCACACCACTCCCAGCTTCTGACATGATATGCCAAGCACCTACTGCATACACCAGGCAGAGCAGCTGCTGCCCCAGGTCCCTGCAGACCCTGTTCGCTGTGCAGAGCCCAGGAGACGTAGGTGATCTCAGGCACGGAGCAGCTGGGCTAAGGACTCTCGGCCACCACTTGGGCCTGGGCCCCAGGCTTGAGTCACAGCTGTGGCCCCGTCGGTGTGTGAACTTGACCCTGAAGGAACCACTTCGTCCCGCGTCCTCAGTGGCAGAACGGGGATAAGAAGCCCTGCTTTGCAGGGAGGCTGCTGGATGACGGCAGGCAGCACCCAGGCTCAGGAAGGTGCTAAGTGCAGCCTCAGGGCTGGGAGGCTGTGGGTCCCGCTTCCCCAGCTTGGAGCCCTGTGTGCTGGGGCCGGGAAGGGTTCCCGGGGGAGTTCTGAGGGGCTCAGCCTGGCTCCTCTCACCCTGGAGGGAAACCCCCTGCACCCCAATTCCCTGGGTGGGGTGCTCTCCGGCCCCTGCTAAGGCCGCTGCCACTCCCCAGCCCTGCCTGGCCTCCCTTCCTGACACCTGTGGAACAATTCCCAGCTGCACAGGCACCTGCGCCGGCTCTTCAGCAGCCTGGAGACAGAACCGCAGAAGGCCGAGTCCACCCCACTCCCGTGCCCCCACCCTGAGGGCCAACAAACATTCCCTCAAATATCCTTACTGTCATCCCCCACGAGGCAGGGCGGAGGGTTCCAGGGCACCCAGTTTGGCCTTGATAAATATTCATTTAACAAATGAGCATGTGAAGCCAGGGCCTGGTGGCTCAGGCCTGTATGAATGTGTCCGAATGAATGAATGAACCCATCTTTTCGGGGGGGAAGGTTTTTTTTTTTTTTTTGAGGCTTTTGGCCTCCTGTTTCCCCTTTCAGCCAGCACTGCAGGAGCTCGGAAGACACAGAGATCAAGGCTGGGAAATCCTAGGGAGCTTCCTGGAAGAGGAGGAAAATGGTGAGAGAGTCAAGGAACGGGGCACAGAGCAGGTTTCAGGCTGGGGATGTGCCCTCTGTGTTTGGTGACTAAGGGTACACAGCTGGGTCTCAGAAAAGGTTTGGCTAGCAGAGCTGTGGGAGTGGCAGGGTACCACCTGGAGGGCCAGATTGACCGACTGTCACCTCGAGCCATCAAAGGTTCTCTGGGGAAGTGGCCAGGCCAGAGCTAGGCTCAGAGTGGGAACAGGAGGCAAACTGCATTACCTGTGCATTTTCCACGTTCGTGGACCCCTGCATGGCGTCCTCCAGGGCCTGGGACTCAGAGTCTAGCCAGGTGAACTTGGTTGCTAAGTTTCCTTGAGGCAATTCTAGGAACATAATAAATCACTGCACATGGTGACGCATGCCTGTAATTCCAGCACTCGGGAGACTGAGGCAGGAGGGTCACCAAGAGATCGAGGCCAGCCTGGGCTACATAGTTCAATGTCAGCCTGAACTACATAGTGAGACCTTGTCTCAAAAACCAAAACAAAACAAAACTGGGAGAACAGAAGGAGGCAAAATGTGAAGACTAGGGCATCGATTAGCTCAGCAGTGACCCTGCTCTGGGCCAAGTGGCCCAGTGGCCAAGCGGTTTAGAACTGGGGCTCCACAGGTGACCTGGGTTTGAATTCTGGCCACACCACTTAGTGGCTGTGTGACTTTGAGCAAATGACTTAACAACTCTGGGCATCGGTTTCCTTTCCTTTGTTATCGGCGTAATAATGGTAACCACTTCCGGGGGCCCAGGAGGTTTGCAGAGGTGAGTACAAAAAGCCTCAGCCAGGTGTAGACCTGTGATCCTGGCACTCTGGGAGGCCAAGGCAGAATTGTGGGTTCGAGCCCAGCTTGGACAACTTAGAGGGAGCCCTCTCCAAAAAACCCCTGAAGAAGCCTCAATAAAAACCAGTTCCTCCCAGCATCTGGCTTCCTGGATGGCAGGCTGGGACCACTTCGCCTCCTGTCAGAGCCAGCCAGAGGGGCAGGGCGGCTCTCGAGGAAAGTCTGTGCATGAACCCGGCCCAGGGGACCCCGTTCTGCCTGACGAGTGCTCAGCGTTGAAGAGGGCCCCTGCCCAGGTGCCGGGCCTCTGCAGTGCACGCCCGAGCCTCGGGTATTTCCTGAGCAAAATGCCATCACGGTGAAAAACAATGGCCCTGCCGCCAGCCTGCTCTTGCATAATCTGCCCACAGCCCTGTGACTTCCTGACCAGGCTCTGTGCAGCCCCGGGGGCCCCATCCTGCCCTGGGAGGTGCCAGATCCTGGTCCCCACAAGGGAGGCCAAGCAAGGCCTCTAGAAGCCTCAGTTTCCCTCACTTAAATACACACAGCTGGGGCTTGAGTCCCATCCCTACCGCCTTCTGATCGCTTCAAAGTCCAGAGCTGGCACCCGGGACTGGGGTTCAAATCCTGACGGTGGCCCTGGAATCCACCAGGGTATTTAGCTTCCCAGGAACACGGGGCAGCTGTGGAGGGGCAGCCCAGTGCCTGATGCGGAATGCGGTCCAGAGGGGAGGGCTGTGGGCTGCCCAGGGCCCGGGTTCTGCACCTGCTTGGCCGGGAGAGCACAGTGCAAGGGGACCAGGCTGCAGGCCCAGCTGAAAGACCCTGGCACTTTCTGCAGCCGTGGGTGGCAGGATCCCCACCCCACACTATGGGGGCACCCAGGCCGCTCCTGGGAGGAGCTGAGGGGTGGCACCCATTGTCCAGCTCCTCCAGGAAGCGGGGGCCACACTGTCCAGGGGTGCAGTACAAGCAGAGGGGAGTCTTCCCACAAGCCTGGGCAGACTGCAGAATTGTGAGCAAAGCACAGGACAGCATAACTGACCTGAGGGCCTTTGCATTGAGCTACATTCCCACCCCTGTTTTGACTGAGACCGGGCCCCACCAAGTTGCCTACATGGGGCTTGAACTTGTGATCCTCCTGCGTCGGCCTCCCAGGATGCTGGGATTACAGCTGTGCTCCACCCAATCTGGTGAAGTACAGCCGTTTGAAGCTGCTATGTTTTGAGATGGTTTATTACTTAGCAAGAAAGAAACAGAAGAGTTAAGGTCCGGGAACACAAAAAATGGGAATAAGCATGCAAGCCGGGGGTGATGGGATACACTGGCGATTGCAGCACTCAGGAGGCTGAGGCAGGAGGAGCACAAGCTTGAGTCTAGCCTGGGCAATGCAGTGGGACCCTGTCTCAAGGAAAGAGAGAGAGAGAGACGAGTGGATGTTAAGTGTTTGCACTGAGTATATTCCCACTAAACAGTTGCTTTGCCCTACACAGGCTACGTGTTTTGTGGGCCCCCGTATAAACATCGTTAGTCACTTTCACGATGGTGACCGTGGAGAACCAACCAAATCCAGGGCTTTTCTGAGTGGGGGCCCTTGGTGACCACAAGGTTACAAACTGCAAGCAACAGGATCTCTGCTCCTGCAGAGATCATCTCTGATGACGGCTCTCACAAAGCTGCCTGGTAAATGAGGCGCCAGCTCTCTTATCTATTATTATTATTATTATTATTATTATTACCATTGTCATGATTATTATTTTGAGACAAGATCTCACTATATTGCCCAGGCCAGCCTCCACGTCCTTCTCCTGTCTCAGCCTCCCGAGTAGTTAGAACTATAGACATGCACCACCATACCCACCTCTGCTGGTTAGTTCTGACATGTTATTTTGGGGTTTGGCGGGGGGTTTCCCCTTTTTAAAATTTTATTGTTTCATTTTAGATACACATAACGATCACATCCATCACAGGAAACTTGTACCTGCACATTAGATATCTTGCTTTTTTTCCCATTCCCTTCCCCTCCCTTCGATCCCTCCTTCCCTCCTTATTTACAAACGACCCCATGTTTTTGAGGAGAATGAAAATCAGTAAATTGTCTTTCCCACTCTCTGTCTCCGTAGCCAGAGCACAGCCGGGGACCAGGGGCGGACGGACGGATGAAGCCCAAGGGGCCAGGCCGGCCTGTCTGCTCTCAGCGTGAACATGTTGGAGAAATAGCTCCTCTGCAGTTCAGGCTGGCCTTGAACTCTTTAGTGACCCTCCTGCCTCAGCCTTCCGAGTGCTGGGATTACAGGCCTGTGCTGCCACACCCAGCTAAAATTCCTAATTTTTGACGGTCCATTTTAACCTCTTGGTTACCCTTCTAGGAAAGTGGCTTCAGGAAGGAAGCTCTGACCAGGTTCGCTGTGTCCCTTTTGTAGGCTCAGAGGACTCGGCCACACTGGGCCACTGGACCTGCCCTTTGCCCTCACGCAGGTACCCCCACCCCCCAGAAGGCAAGGAATAAAGTCACCTCCTTCTTACTCCCCAGCCCTGACAGCTTAGAGGTGAAATAAAACCCCGCAGGGGGCGGCGTGCCAGATAATGTCTCAGATGCAAACCCAACCCTGGACCCCAGAGACAGCCAGGCCACCTGGGCCAGGGAGGAAACCCAGTCCCGGGGTTGGGGGAACGAACCCCAGCTCTGACGCCTCCCAGCGGTGTGACAGCAGGCAGGTTGCTCTGCCTCTGAGCCTCAGGAGAAAAGGTAAATGCCCCACCCCGGCCCACGAAGCCTGACGCCCAGGTGCCCAGAGAACACAGAGAAGCCTGGGCAGAGCCTGAGGCTCTAAAACCTGCTAGGGAGGACACACAGCGGGCGTCACAAGGCGACCACTGTGTCCCTCTCACGGGGTCAGGAAGCGGAGAGCACTGGGGCCTCCCTGGGCCCGGCAGAGCCGCTGTCGCCCATCCAGGCCTTACAGGAGGGCTGGGGAGGACGCGGGCGCCGGGTGGGGCCCAGGCCGAGGTGGGGAAACAACAGACAAAGGCCCAGGCCTCAGGAGTTTCTCCTCTGGCTTTCACTTTCCCTGAAAGATGCAGTAGAAAGCGGAACCCCAGGAGTGACTCCCAGCCGCCCTCCGCTGAGGAGCCCGGGAACACTGCCTCAGCTCCTGCCCTTTCTGGAAAGCACTTCAAGTGTTTCCTGGCTGCCAGCAACAGCCTCGGCCCAGCTTCCTTCTGAAATAGGTTCCGACAACCTTTGGTGCCCCGGGGCTTGGCCTTTCTTGTTCAGGGCTGGGATAATACCAGGATGTGCACTGTTGTGTGTGTGTGTGTGTGTGTGTGTGTGTGTGTGTTTGCGTGTGTGTTGGGGGGAGGCGGGAAAGAGCCAGCAGAGCTCTGTGAGATCTGACACCTTACAGTGGCTCCTGCTACCCAGCCCGACAGCGACAGACAGACTGACAGACCAGCTGCCCCTGCAACTGCCTGCTGCTCTCTGCCTCCTCCTTCAGCAAACTGCCCTTCCCAGCGCTCCACCCAAATGGCACTGCCAGCAGCCTTCTCACCCCAGGGCCTTTGCACAAGCTACTCCCCTGGCTTTCCAGACCTTGCTAGTTCAGAAAAACCACTGGGTGCAGCTCAGAGTCCTGGGGGACACCTTCTCCAGCTCTAGTGTCCCCAGCAGGTGGACCCCTGTAAGCAGAATGGGGCACTGTAGGAAGGGCTGGCTCCTAGGATAGAATGAGACAGAGCTTCCAGTTGGGGGTGCATTCCATATATCAGGTGACATTTCAGGGAAGCTTTGGAACCTTGTCAGGTAGAATCAACACCCCCCATTTCTTAGCCAAGGAAAGTGAAAGCTACTTGCACCCCCTGCACAACTCCGTGGCAACTTGACTGCCACTGCTGTGCGGCGGGGCCCTGAAACGGGGGATTCAGGTCACTCAGTGTTTTACAGTCAGTCAACAATCTCAGGAAAGAGTGTGTCCCCCCAAGTAGGGACAGGAACAATAACCACAAGAGTGGGCTGCAGAAACAGGCGTCCCTACTGCCCCTCCGTCTTCCCACTGCAAGCTGACATGGCTACCCAGAACTGGGCCTCTCCAAAGCCCAGACTCTCCAGACATTCCCCAGGGGGCAGCCGTGGTGGCACACGCCTGCAACCCAGCACTTGGGAGCCTGAGGCAGGAGGATCGCCACAAGTTGGAGGCCAACCTGGGCTATACAGTGAGCTCAAGGCCAGCCTGGACTGCACAGTGAGACCCTGTCTCAAAAAATGAAACAAAAGAAGGAGGAGGAGGGGAGGGAGGAGGAGGGGAGGGGGAGGGGCGGGGAAAGGAAAACACCCCCAGGTTCAGGTGCTGTTGCAGTCACAGAGAAAGATCCAAACTTCTGAGCCTTAGAGAGGGGACAAGCCCTAGCCAGCCAGCTGGTCAACAGCAGAGCTGGGATTTAAAGCTGCTGTCCCCAGGGTGCCATCCCCTCTGCGAGACAGGAGCCACAACTCCAACCTGCCTGCACAGCAGCGCCCGGGGACTAGGGGACAACTGGCCAGGACCCAGTCCTCAGGACTTCGTCTGGAAGGCAGGATCGGTCCTCTTGCTCTGCGGCAGGGCCTGGTGCTGGACCTCGGAGTTTCTAGGAGCTGGCAAACAGGTCACTGACGGGAAACAATGCTTTTGCCCTGAAGCCAAGAGCTTCTGCAGGTCACTTATCAGCTTTCATCTGCGCAGGAAGGTGGGGGTGGGGGCTCTGCAGCCGAGGAATTGCTACAGCAGAGCAGGAGCCCTGTGCATCTTCCTTGGGGACATCGGAACAGCCAGAGTCAGGAGGCCCCGCACACATAGCACTGGGCCCCAGCCCTGGGCTGAGCGCAGGGGTTCAGGGGCTGGGCTGGGGGCAGGGCGAGGCCTCTGCACGTGGCCCTTGGTCTCCACCCCACCTGGGAGCTGCAGTCAGGGGGCTCTAGGCTGGTCCCCTGTGCTGTGCCCGGGGAGCGGGGCTCAGTCCCAGAAGCCCAAGGCTCACACGGTCTTCCCACTGCTGCCCTGGGCTTGACACCCTTCTCCATGGGGAGCCTCCTTTCCAAAGTCACCAGCTGCTCAGCTGACCAGGGGAGAGGACCCCCGAGAGGCTCTGACCCCTTTGTCAAGCACCCAAAGGCAGCCTGTGACATTGCTCAAAGGGCAGGCCAAGGAACGGGGTTCCACGGATTGAGAGGCAGCCAGGACAGATAAGGGACAGCTCGGTGATGAGGGGGGAGCCCCTGCCATGGGGCTCCTGTCCCTGGCTATGGGTGTCGGGGTGCAAAAGGAGCCCCAGCCCTGGGGAGAGACTCCTCTGACCTTCCTGCTCAGGGCCTTTCAAATGCCGTCTCCATGACCACTGCTTGGCCTTATGAGGGTTTTTTTTTTAGTACCAGGAATCGAACTCAGCACCTCACACTTGCTAGACAGGTGCTATGGTGCTGAGCTACATCCCTGGCTAAATCATCATTTTTAAAGAATCTTATGGATTTTAGAGGGTTAAAAATCACAACGGGCACTGCACCAGGCACTGCACTATTTGGCCAAGATTGCCCGCGTGCCCTGTGGCACCCACGCGTTCCTCCTGGGTGCAGCCCTGGGGCGGGGCAGGCACACCTGCTCCATCCTGGCACAAGACGACGGCAAACACACCAAGTCCTCCTGGCCAGCGTCCAGGTCCAGCGTGTGATCACCTCTCTCGCTGGCCGGGCTGCTCCAACTTTCCCCAAAACATCTACGTGGTTCCAGAAACTACATTGCTGACTCCCGAGGCTGCCTCAGCTTCCTCCGGGGACCGACTGCTGGCGAGTAAACACAGCCCTCCGGCCCGTGGGTAAGTCCAGGAGTCCCCACGGCCGCTGACCCGTGATGTGTCATCACCCGTTTGTTAAAGAGGCCCAGGGTGCAGGCCACAGGCGGGCAGGCTGAGGCGCTGCTCCTCCAGGTGCACCGCGAGGCACCCAAAATCCAGCTGAAGCCACTGAATGCTCTTTTCCTCTGGTGCAGGGAGGCCGGGCATCCATGTGAGGCCAGGGTCTTTCCACGGTGGTGCGGGTCAGAGGGCAGGGCTGGGGCGAATGGCTTCAGATGTTCCTGCATTCCCAGGACTGAGCGATCGAGGACTCCAGGCAGGGCTGCAGTCCCAGCTCCTCGCTGGAAGGTGGTCCCTGGGCAAAGCAGGCCGGCCGTTCTCTGCAGCGGGGTTGAGCCGAGGCTGAGTCTCTAGCTGGGGCCTAGCCCTGTAGCTGCTTAAGGCCCAGTCACCCGGGTCTGGAAATACTCCTGCGGTGGGGACTGCGGAGGTGTCCCGAGACCAGTGCGTGGGTCCTGGGCCCATCTGGGGCTGGGGAACAGGTACAGCTAGGTCCCACTGAGCCCAAGCTGTCAGGGGCCAGGCCGGGTTCTTGCCCAGCATGGAGATCCCTGTGACAAGCATGGCCCAGACGGTACCAGCATGGCCGCTGCTGCGCCCCGTCCCTCAACTTCCCTTCTGACTCAGGAGAAAACCACAACTGCTGGCGAGGGCCCACTGGGAGCCAGGTTTACTGTAACTGTGGGTGGCCCATTGGGCACCACTGCCAAGGAGAGAGAGGGCACAAGGGTGCTTGGGACCGGCCTTGCATCCCCTCTTTCAGTGGGCACTGGCCCCGGCAGTGAGTGTCAGGGGCCAGGTCCGGGGCCAGCGCTCTTGGCAGCAATAGGAAGCAGGGTGCCCATCCCCAGTCCCCTGGGGGAAGCCAGGACCTCAGTCCAAGCCATGTAGGCCTCTGTCCGCCAGCTTGTCATCAGCAGGGCCACCCTGGCCCCCCAGGACCCTGGCCACATTCCCTGCCCCAGTCCAGACGAAGCCTCCTCACTTCTCAGAAAGCCAGGGGTCCTCCTTCCCTTCCTCCTCCACCGAGAACATGACATCTCCACAGCTGCCCAGGGGCGGCTCCGTCTCCTGCTCGGGGTAGTGGGGCACTTGGTCCACCTCCAGTTCTGTCTCCAGCTCAGGTGCCACAGGGCCCCGGCCCTCAGGCACCTCCGTCTTCACGCTCCCCACGATCACCGTGTCGGCTTTCATGATGTAGATTTTCTCTGCAAGGCAAAGGGTCGGGTGAGGCCAGAAGGCCAGAGCCCCAGGGAAGAGCAGGAAGACAGCGGAGGGGCCTAGTCCTCTCCCACAGCTCCTGCTGTGTGACTCCAGGGGGGTGACCCAGCCTCTCTGATGCACAGAACCGGGCACCTGTCCCTTAAGGAGGCATTTTGAGGACAGCTGGGAAGAGGCCAGCAGCACAGGTGGCAACGGTGCTAGGCAAGGCAGTGGAGCCAAGTGTCTGCCAGACATTCGTCACACACCAACTCTGAGGCGTGGCCAACGTTGTCCCCACTTCATCGATGGGAACCACAAGCCCAGCAAGGTCCAAGGACCTCTTCAAAGTCATTGAGTGAAATCCCAAAGGAAACCCCCGCCCGCCTGGCTGCCCCTTCTGCTTTCATCCATGTGCCTGAAGCAGGCACTGGGTGATCGGCCTGTCTCTGTTGCCTGGGAGTAAAAGCCCCGCATCCTGGAAGCCCCTGGGTGTAGGCGACCTGCCCGGTGGGTCACTTCCTACAGGCAGCAGGCAGGGCCAGGGGCAGTGTTTTGGGGTGTCCGGTGAGCACAGAGGGGTGCTGGGTCAGTGCTACTGGGATGGCTGAGGCAGCGCTGACATGGGGGCTCCATCACGGCCTGCGGATGTGGGGGTTGGGGGAGGCAGGCTTCAGAGCAGCCGCAGGGGAGCCCAGGCTGGGGCGGGGGCAGCCAGCTCTGCCTGTCGGCCTCAGACCCAGGCCAGGCCCTCACTCCCAGCTGTCCTGCCTTGGGCTCCAGAGCCATATGTGGAAACTGAAGGGGGAACTTGAAAGCAGGGGCAAACAGGGGCAGGGACCCCTGCCTCTCTGGGTAACCGGTTACACCCCTGAGATTCAGGAACCCCAGAAAGATTCCCAGGGGCCCTGGCATCCCCAACCTCATTGCACAATGTCAGCTCTGCTATTTTGGTTTCTGATCCTCCCAGGAAACAGAAATATTAGAAATGACAGAGGGAACCAGGGCCGGACAAAGCAAAGGGACCAGCTCAAAGACAGATCAGAGACCCAGGCCTCCAACCAAGCCTGAGTCCTGACCAGAGGGGCTGGGTGAGACACCGGGGACAGCAGTAATGCACCAGGTGTCCCGGGTGGTGAGAGGCCAGAGGAGACAGAAGGGACAAGAGATGAGAAACAGGAGCAGGACAGCAGGGCATGGAAAAGGGGTGGGTTCAGGCAGAAGCCAGGAAGGGCCTCTGGCTCTGCTAAATCCTGCCTGCAGCTGTGGGGTCTTCCAGGGCTGCTAGGGCCTCCTGGCCCCTCCAGAGCCCCTAGTGAAGCTATCATATGGGGGAGAAAGTGGGGTTCCCCCCTGGTGCCTGGGGACAAGGATAAAAATACGACCCGCACTGTGTCCTGCCTGGGAAGTGGATGGGGTGCTCCTTGGGGCACCAGGAAGACAACGGGTCACCTGCATCTCAGTGTCCATGAGGACCTCCAAGACCTGCCCTGTGTCTCCTGTGCCCCGAGAGGCTGGCAGGAGGCTAGGCAAGGTTGCCCCACGGGTGCCAGCTCTGCTCCCCGACTCCCCAACCCCAGCTCCACCCCCACCCAACTTCCAGGCACTGTGTTCAGCTTGGACTCACACCCTCCGCTTAGGACTTCTTAGGAAATCTGAAGGAGAAGCTCTTGGCAGTATTTCCCAAAAGGCATTCTTCTCAAATACAATTTACTGAAAGCTACAATTCCAAGAGTTTGTTCAAGATGAAAGGCGCCCCGCAGTTCCAGCCCTAGTGCCTTCAGCAGGCATGTGTGGAACCATCACAGACCCCTCTGCTCACCCACTGAGGGCCACCACCCCCCAGCACAGCGGTGGGCAAGGCTGTGGACACAGTGGCCAGCACAGCAGGGGAAGCCAGGGTCAGGACACCGGGCACAGGAGCACGGTGTGGAGAGGGCAGGAAAGGCTTCCTGGCTGCGCTAGGTAGGGGAGCAGCTCCCACAGAGAGGATGCCAGAGGAGAGGGGGGACCCCCACCCAGGGAAGGCAGACGGTGGAGTCAGGAGGGTGAGGGCACGGATGGCTGATGTGACCAGGCTGGGAATCCTGGACCTCATCCTGAGGTCCCCAGTGTGTCTTCATCCTGTCCCCTCCTGTCGCTCTGGGTTAGCAACTCAGGGAGGGGCTTCGCCTGCTCTTCAATCCTAGCAGACGCGCTGCTGTGGATTGCAGCCCAGCTCGGGACTCACCAGTCTCCCCGCAGCCGCCGAAGCACACACTCCTGCTGCTCGGCCCAGGCAGAGCCCGCACCCAGGCAGGGCCTGCTAGCCGCATGAGCTGGGGGCATCCACATCTCTGCCCTGCAGGGCCGCACTGGCCACCCCAGAGCCCCAGGAACAGGCCGACTCACCGATGCGGTTATTGGTGTGCTCCGTGGACACCCGGGGCTCGGGGGGATCCCTGGGGGACACCTCGTCCCCAGCAGGGCTGGCATCCAGCAGCAGCAGGTTCTCGGGGGAGGCCGCCCCCACATTGGCGCAGGTCTCCACAACCCGGGGGCTCGCCACACTCAGCGCTTCTGTCCCCGGCTCTGTCCCCGACGCGTCACTCCTGGGCCACTGTGGAAGGAGACAGAGGTGAGGCATGACGCCCCCTGACTCCCCACCTCTGACCTGGGGGAGCCTTCCCTCTGCTTTAGAGCTGCCCCAAGCCACCCTGGGTCTCTCAGCCTTGAGAGCACAAGGCACCTGTATGCAACCTCTCCGAGGAAATTGGTTGCTTTTAATTTGCACAAAACAACAAAGCTGTAGGCAGCCACTCAGGTGGCTTTTTGTGTGTCTGGCCGGTTCTGAGACACGGACAAGTTCAACCCCACAAGCCCTGAGCTGTGTGACACTGGCACCTGCCCCTTTTATAGACCAGGACAATGAGGCAAGAGAAGCAGAGTAGCTCGCCCAGGGTCACACAGTAAGCGCCTGGAGGTGACCTGAATGCTGGCGTCTCCTCCGGGCCCTGCCTTCGGGAGATTCCTGGCCCCAGGACCCCAGCCCTGACCTCCTGTAACAGAAACCTGTTACCTTAGGGGACCCTAATGAGTTCCAAACATCGTGCTGTCTTCAGGAGAGTATTGGTTTGCACTTTTACTCTTACAGGTAGATGCAAAGCAAAGGTGGTCTCAGATGGTAATGAATAATATTCACTTTCAGTCTTCAAAGGAGTCAGAGCCAGGGGAGGTGGTGCGTGCCTAAAATTCCAGCACTTAGGAGGCTGAAGCAGGAGGATCCCTGTGAGTTCAAGGCCAGCCTGGGCTACACAGTGAGTTTAAGGCCAGCCTTAAATACACAATGAGAACCTGCCTCAAAAAGAATTTTTTTTTAAAAAGCAGTTTGGGAAAATCAGAAAGCATAGCTACCTACATAATCTTGTCTACTCATTTGAAGGCCAAAAGACTGCCCAATTAAATAAGTTAGTGGAATGGGTTGGCCCATGTAGCAAAGTCCCATTGCATTATCTTATGAATCATCAAATACCATTTTCATGAAGTTTCTCAGGACAGGAGCAGATCTCAGCCTATTTGAAAACCAGTGTGTGTCACCTGAAATTGAGCAGTGGTCTGTATATTATGTGTGAAGAGCAGTAACTTTTCTTAGCATAGGAATGCTTGGATTAAAAGAGTGTAACAGAAAAAAATCAGCAAGTGAAAAACAAAACAAAACAAAATAGTATATGAGCCATACTCGAGACCCAGCCATGCACAAATGCTTCGCCCAGCCCTGGCTCCCGGCCTGGGAGGGTACCAGGACCAGTGCCCCTGTGCAGGCCCACGTGTGTGGCTTGAGAGTCCACAGAGGTGTCTGAAAAGCCCCCAGCCCCAAGCTGGACATCTGGTGAGCACTTTCTAAGTGACCTCACAGCTCAGGGGCACAGGGCCCAGCGCCACCCCTGGGGTCCCGCAGAGCAGGGCTCCATCCCAACGGAGCCTCTGGCCGCAGAATCCCTGACTTGTCCCAGATGCTGGCTCCTCCTTTGGAAGACAAGGTAAGAGTATCAAGCTCCGATGGGGAACAGAGCCCAGGGACCGCTTCTGGAAAGTGCACAGTGCCCGGCAAATGTAATGCGCAATATGTGGGAGTCAATCTTTCAAAAATTTGTACTACTAAAGAAAAAAAATTGTGCTACTGATTTGTCACCCAGGTTAGGGACAAGACTCATGCAGGAAAGGAGGAAAGGGGGAAATATACTACACCACCTCCTCCCTGAGCAGACCTGGTGCCCAATGTGGCCAAAACCAAGTTACCGCTGCAAGCCCTTCTGGAAAATCCCCTGCATCCAGGCCAGAAGCTGGAGGGTGAGGGTGAGGGTGGGGGTGGGGGCCAAGGTCTGCTGAGGTCCCAGGCTGGGCCTGGTGCCCAGAGATCTCCAAGGCCGGTCCCTGGGCACATAGGGAGGGGTCCCCAGCTGCTTCCCCCTTTCCCAGCAGCCTGAGAAACTGCACATCTGATAGGAAAGGAGTGAGGTTGAGGGGCACAAAGCAGGGACAGGGTGAGGGAGGGACACTTACCATCAGGTTCCTTCTGGTTCTGGAATCTGCAAAAAGCCAAAGAACAGCAACCTTATCAAGGAGGGCGTGGCAGCCCCACCCACCCATCTGCGAATAGCACCCAGGGTCACAGGTGGTGTAGCTAGCGCTGAGCTCCAGCCAGGGGGTCCTCAGTCTGGAGCGCAGTGGGCAAGGTGGACAAGCTGCAAGGTCAGTGGTCACCCCCAAAGCTCACTTCTCCAGCTGCAGTTAGACAACCAGGCACCGCGTCTCGCTCCCTGGGCTACCCAGCCCTCTGACGTGGGGGACCCCTCCCCAGCTCCCAGCTCGTGCTGGTTCGGGAGAGGCGCACACCCAACTGGAGCCCAGGCGGCCTCTAGGGGCTGAAGCCGGTTGGTGGCTGCTGCCACTGCCCCAGGGAGCCTCTCGGGGTTGGAAGCCCGGCCAAACCCACTGGAGGACCTCCAGGCAGGTGACTGACGACCTGTACCTGCTTGTCTCAGGCCCCTGCCCTCCACTCCGGGAAGCCCCCGAGTCACACAGGAGCCAGGCTGTGGTCAAGCCTGTGGTGACATCTAACACCGGCTCGCTGGCCATGCAAGCGAGGAAGGGGTGGCTGCCAGGCATGGACCCTCTCTCTGGGCACGGTGGCCAAGGCCCATCCTCTGGGTCATGTGGCCTCTAACACCCCCGGGGCGGAAGGGCCACAGATGGAGACGGGAGTCTGCTGAGAGCTGTGCGGGCTGCCCAGGCCAATCCACCGGAAGAGGCCAGCGTGGCCACAGAGCCACCAGTAAAGCTTCAGCACCGGGGAACCAGTAGCCCCAAGTCCCTGCTGACAGGTTCACCACAGGTCAAAACCACACAGAGCGAAGTGCAGTCGGTGCAGTGTAGACAGCTGTGTGGACCCTTGCTGGGTTGGGGAAGCACTTGGTGTGCATGTGTGTGGGTGTATATGTGGGTGTGTGTGCTATTGAGGACCAAACACAGGGACCTCACACTAAGCTACATTCCCTTTGTAAATTCTTTAGTTTTTTGAGACAGAGTCTTGCCAAGTCACTAAGTTTCTGAGGCTGGGCTGGATCTTGTGATCCTCCTGCCTCAGCCTCCCAGAGTTCTGAGATCACAGGCATGCGGAAGTGCCCTCAGTGACATCTTGACGCCAGCAGCAGGGTGTCTGGTGGTGGGGGAAAAGGACCACAGGACACTTGAAAGGTGAGACACGGCTGAGTCTCAGTATAGCAAATGCGCCAGGCCTGCCACAGGCGTGCGGGTGGCCGTCCTCGTCCCCGGCACAGTGGTCACCTTTGGCAGCTGTGGCTTATTCCCTAAGGCCACCTCTAACCTCGGCCCAAGCCACCACTCAGAGAGACACGCTCTGGCCTGGGCACATTTTTAACATCATGTCAGCGAAGCCCCTCTCCGTCCTCGGAGGGCAGTCCCTAGTTCCGCCAACACCCTGCCGCTCGGGGTGCCAACCCCTCCACCAGCCAAGGGGAAGAAGCATGTGACAGGGTAAGGCAAACTAAATAAAAATGATAGACTCGGCACGGCTCGGGGAGGAAGTGGGTAAACCAAGCCGCGGGGCTGCCTGCGGCCTGGAAACCGGGCCGTCAATGGTGAAGAGCCCGCTCTGGGTGCAAACCTCAGTGCTCCCCTTGACCTGAAGACCCTCTGGGGACCACACCCTCAGGAAGTCGCCAGCCTGCGCACGGAACGGCTGCATACGGCAGTGAGATTTACAAGAATGGGAACCTGTAAAGGAGCCAAAGCAGCTGACAAGCAATGGGGCACTTAGCAGAGCTGGAGGGGCCCCGTGAGCCGTGAGCACAGTACCGCCCTCCTCTCTGAGCCTCAGTCCTCTCATCCGGAAAATGGGGCAGGCCATGCCAGCCGTGGAGGACAGAACCCAGGTCTTCTGCGGGAAGCTCTGTGGCAGAGCGCTCGCTTTGCACATGCGAGGCCCTGGGTTCCATCCCAAGACCGAAAAAAAGAAGGTAGAACTTGTTCAATACTCTACTATTCACTCCTAAATCAGATAAAGTAATTCCATTTTGTGCTTCTGTGTGTTTGGTTTTGGTTTTTTTGAGCCAGGTGTTTCACTATGCATTTTTGGTGGCCTTCAACTCACTTACTCATTTGTAGCCCAGGCTGGCCTCAGACTTCCAGCGATCCTCCTGCCTCAGCCTCCCAAGTGTTAGGATTACAAGTGTACACCACCATGCCCAGCTAGGTAAATTAATTCTAAATCGGGCTGGGGATAAGCACTTTCTTAGCATGCATGAGGCCCCAAGTACTACAAAAATAAATAAAAGCATGAAGGTGTTGTGAGCTAAGACATGCTGACGGGAGGTGACAGAACGGCACAGTGCTCCGGTCTGCCTCCTCACCCCCTAGTCCAGTGTAACTAAGAGAAAAGGATCAGATGAATCTCCACAGGGAGGCGTCCTGCACAATACCCCGCCAGTTCTCTGAACAGCCATCAAGGCCCCAGGGCTGAGGGAGTCTGGGAAATTGCCACAGGCCAGGAGCTTCCAGAGACACGGTGACCAAGAGGACGGAGCAATCCTGGTGCCAAGGGAAACCAAAGCAAACCTGAATGGAGCAACCTGTGGCCACTGTGTATTCAGGACACACATGCCGGGCTGTTTAGACATTAAGAAAAGAGGAAGCCTGCGGCCGGGGATGTAGCTCAGTGACGCAAGAGCTGCCTGGCAAGGGCAAGGTCCTGAGTTCAATCCCCGGTACCAAAATAAATAAATAAATAAATATAAAGAGGAAATGGGAAGAACCCTCCGTACTACCTTCTCACACACTGTACACCGAAGTCTCTCTTTAGCAGTATTTTTTCACATTAAAATATTACCAAGGAAAGAGACCCAGGCTGCTACTAGCGTGGGGTGGGGCCCCAGGGAGCCAGGATGTCACCGTGACTCAGCTCCTTGTCACACTGAAAAGCAAACCAGCACTGGATACCAGCACTTGGAACCAAGTGTAAAACAGTAAAGCAGCATAAAGATTTAAAAGAGACAGAATCGTCACAACCCTCTGGGACTCTGATAAAGACCACAGCAAATCTCATAGAGAGGAGAGGTCAGATTTCATAAGTGCTTTTTCCCTAAAAGCGACACTTTAGTCTGCTCCTCTTCTCTTATTGGTTCCCTGGTTTTCTGAAATAACTGCGATCTTCTCGGAAACTCATTTGGTCCCCAGGACCCGAGCCCAGGACGCACTGTGCAGCGGTGACCCTGGAACAAGCACACTGTCCCAGGGGTTCCTCCAAAGACGAGCACATGAGTTCTTTCTTCTCTTTCTTTCTTTCTTTCTTTCTTTCTTTTTGTACCAAGAATCGAACTTACGACCTCGAGCTTCCCAGGCGGGTGCCGTGCCGCCGAGCTGTGTCCCCGGCCCGGGTTCCAACCACACGAGATCCATCTGGAGCTCTTGCTCCCTTCCATCCCGGTCCTCGGCCCCTTTCAGTCCCACCCTGTGGCTTCGACTCCTGTGAAGGAGGACCAGAAGGCCAGGAGCGTCTGGGAAGGAAGAGATGCCGAGGAGCCAAGGGTGGGTGACGTCACGTGGACAGGAGAACCCTGCGACCGACGGAGGACCGAATCATCTGTGCCAGTGACGGTGACAGATTCTCCCGGATCGAGACGCACGTATGAGACAGGCATCCCGGGGTCTGCGCCGATGGAATTGCCCAAGTGCAGGAAACAGAGCCTAATCAACAGCAGGCAGCTGTGTGGCCACAGGCCACAGGCCCCTACAAAAGCCAGCAGTCACCGGGGGAAGAAGGCAGGCTCACGGAGGAGCCGGGCCCACACACCAGGAAAGGGATCCCAGAAGCCTGGCAAGACCCTGGGGAGCCCCACACCATTTCCGGGATCTTCCGGCCACAGACGCACCCCCTGGTCAGGGAGACCCACCGCCAAGTCACCAGGCTGCTCCCCAGCATCAAAGCCAAGAAAGCGCAGGCAGGACGGGAATGGACCCAGCTGGGAAGGACACCCCAGAGCAGGTGACGGGGGGGGGGGGGCAGACGTCACCCCTGGCCTGCGTTCTCCTGCTGCAAACATTATAGGGATAAACGAGGTCCCCGCCTGGGCCTGGGAACTGGTTGGTAGCAATGAATCACCACGAGTGCCTCGGCTGTGATGCTTGGAAAATGGCACGGTAAAAACACGCCCTTGTTAGCATGAGACACACCAAGGTATTCGGGGGTCGGAAGGATCCTTCAAAATGGTGCGGGAGAAAGTCAGCTCCTTTGCTCTGTGCCTGTGACTTTCTGTGAGTTTGAAATCACTTGAGAATTTCTCAAGCACCATCTCCCTCAAGTAACAGCCGAGGTGACTCAAGGGCGCGTTAACCTGCAAGACTTTCAGACCAGTGCTTCTCAGCCAGGACCAGCTCTCCCTCCCAGCGGCCCCTGGGTCAGCTGAGACGTCTCCCATCGTCACAGCTGGGGCAGAGGTCTTGCTGGTGTCCGGCTGCTCGTGTCCAGCTGCTGGCCATGCCACCGTGCCTCCCGAGGCCCCCACGGCCAAGGATGATCCCTTCCCACACATCAACACCGCTGAGGGTGAAAAACCTTTTTTCAAACACTTCAATGATAATTATAGCAAATTCCTGTTTGCTAAGCACAAAAAGTGGCCCTCGACAATATCTCCACCCTCCCCGACCAGAGGCTGCTGGGCTGTGAGTGCAGTTGGAGGTGTCAGCAATAAGATCAGGTGTGTGCTTAGCAAACGGTGGCCACCAAGGACACGGGAGGCAAAGTCACGGCTGTTCTGGAGATGGCGCTGAGCATGCGACCACACCCACCCGCACAGACGCTAGACACACGCACAGGGGGACAAGGCTCTCCTCACAGAGGCCCTGGCGGTGCCCATCCCTTCGAGCTAGTCTGAAAGCTCGGGACATACTCTGGGCCCTGCGTGTTTGCTCTCCCCGCCTGACTTTCCTCTGGGCTCAGCCCTGTGGACCCAAGCCCTGGGGGACCCCTGGAAGCCGAGGGCTGGAAATGGCCTGGACAGAATGTCCATCCTGGACAGGACGGGCTCCGCACCTGGGCGCTCTGAGCGCTTAAAGGAGGGTGTTTTTTATGTCTTTTTGTCTTTTGGTAACAAAACTGTTCTCACGAAGGTCACAAGAAAAAAAAAAACTGACGGCAGTGGAAACTGTAATACTAGAAAAATGTCAAGAAAGCAAATGCCAGTTTCAGTGAGGCACGGGGCCTGACAGCTCATGGAAACAGGCTTGAAACCATCAAAACACGGCCCCTCCTCCCCCAGGGAACACGGGGCGCACTTGTGAAATTCGTCAACCTCAAAACACCCCTCAAAAAAAAAAAACCACCCCTCAGCACACTGGGGTTTGGAGCCTAAGTCAACAGTCGGCCCGGCCAGGCTCGCCGGGGCTGGGGGGCAGGAGAATGGGCTCTGTCAGGGAGCTGGGCGGTGGGGGACGACGGGGTGCAGCTGGGCCGACCTCCCTGGGGACCAGCGCCTGGGCCAGCGGCGCAGCTTCCGGGCTGTGTGGCCTGGCTGCTGTCCACCTGCCGGGCCTCGTCTCCTCCCTCTGAGTGAGGAGCCTGCCCGGAGGGGCTGGCGGACCCCAAGGCAGCTTCCTGCACACTGGAAGGCGTGGCCCAGGCGTCCGCCTGCCGAGCGGAGCACACAGTAGGTGCCTGGGCTGTGCTGCCTGGATGCGGGAGATTTCACCTCGGCTGGGTGAAAGCCAGAGACTCCCACCTGCCTGGGTGCCTGGGTGGGTTTCAGGACTGGGCAAGAGGCAGCCTGGAGGCTGGGCAGGGGTCAGCAACAAGGACCAGGAGAGGTCCTGTGCTCCATCAGTGAACAACAGCTCACACCCTGAGGGCGGCTCGAGGCTGGTGCTCCACGCCCGCATCCACGAGTGACCTCCTTACAGGGGGGCTCCGTGACCCAGGGGCTCCTAAGGGGCAGAGCCAGCGTCCTGGCCCGTCGGCCCATCCTGCTCTCCTAAACCCCTCGGCTGCTCTGCCCAGCAGCGGAAGTGGAAGCGAGGAAGGGAGAAGAAATGGAGGAAGGAGGGAAGGAGGAAGGGAGAGACGAACAGATGGGACAGAGGTGAGGGCTGGAGGGAGCTCTCGGGATGCCCTTGGGGACCACTGTGCCAGCACAAGTGGAGGTGGGACGTTCCATGCAGCTCCCTGCCACACAGGCCCCAGCACTGCGCCTCTTATAGAGGGCCTGCAGGAGGCCAGAGGGGCACCAGCGTGGACCACAGGGCGTCTCTCCAGAGCGGCCAGGCATGCATCTCACAGCCCTGGGGACACCCAGCCCTCGACACCCAGCACTTACCTGCAGGCTCCAGCCTGGGCCGAAAGGTCTGAGTCGGGTAGCACAGGTGCAGCTCTGCAATGAGACCAGGAGGGCTGGGTGCTAGCCAGGGAGCGGGCAAGGGGGTCCCCAACCCGGGGGCACAGAGCAGCCACCCTCCCCCCAGGGCCCAAGGACACAGCCACTCACTCTGGCGAATCCTCGCCCTGCAGACCCTCCGGTAGCACAGGAGGAAGGAGCCGGAGCCCAGCACCACCGCCAGCATCACGATCACCCAGAAGAGCACAGGTCCTGGAACACAGAGGCATCCTGTGCGCTCTGCCCCAAGCCCAAGCCCGGAGCCCTTGCTGCAACCACACAGGCCAGCCCCAGCCGCAGCCTGCTTCCTCCTCCTCCTGCATGACAGCACCTGGTTGCCTGTACCGGGCCTCACCTGCTGGCCCTCACCTGCCCGTACTCCCCCACCTGGCTGCAGGAAACTGGCCAACTACTTAGAGCTGCCAGAAGCACAAACCATTTAATTTCAGAGGCTGAGAAACTGGAGCGTAGAGGGAATTGACGTTCAAAAACAGTTTGAGGATGGTGGGGACAGAGAGCGTGGCCTGGGAACTACCGCCACCTAGTGTTCACAATCAGAACTGCCAGGCAGTACCATTTCATCAGCGTTTATCACAATTGTCCAAGCAAATAAAACGCAGGTTACACATGACCAGCGTATAACCTTCGTGGCCTACGCCGTTGCCACCTCACATTTGAAAACACTAAGGCTCAAAGGAATCAAGCAGCATCAGTGCAAAGGCCCTGGGTTCAATCCCCAGTGCTGCAAAAACAACAAACATTTTCCTTGAGCAGCAGTTATGGCCCATGGGAATGAAGCCATATTAAAAAAAAAACTCTGCTCACAAAAATTGAAGAACAGTCACTAGCAAGCGACAAAGACACCGTGTTCACTGGAGAAGCCAGGGACCTGGGGTCAACCTTGCCTCCCCACCTGCACCCCAGCCCCCCAAGGCCCGAGCAAGGCTTACCTGGATCCAGAATGGGCTTCCCTGTGGAGGGGAGGGCGACCCGGGTGCTGGTGGAGACAGGGGGCCCGTGGCTGGTCGGGGAGTCCACCAGGGGGCTCTGGGTGGGACGTGTGCTGCAGGGAGAGAAGCACAAGGCAGGAGCGATGATGGTGACACACAGAGGGGAACTCTGGAAGAGTTCTTCCCCCAGAGAGGGTCCCCACCAAGCCTGGGCCCCAGAACCTCTGCCCTAGACCTGCTAGGCAGTGCCCGGGTGGGGGCTGGGCCCTAGGCCTTCTGCTGACACCACGTCAGAAGCACATTCCCCGACGTGACACAGCCAGTCGGCTGCCCTTGCGCCCCCAGCCTGCTACACACACCCCACCCCGCCCCCCAGCCGACCCTGGGCACAGTGGGAGAGGCGCGGGGTCACCTGGCAGGAGCCTCGCTGCTTCTGGGAGGGCTGGAACCAGGGGTCTCCAGGGCAGGGGGCTCCAAGGTGGTGTCCCCACCAACACCTGCAAAGAGTGGCAACACCCTAGAATCAGTGCCAAAGAGCCTGGGTTCCCCAAGAGACCACAGGCAGGGACAGGTGAGCTGCAGGGACACAGCTCCGTGGGGGAAGTCTGCAACCTGAGTTCTGCTCCCGCTGCAAGAAGCCCCCTAGACAATCAGGTTTGTTTCAAAAGATGAAAAGGGAGAAGCTGTGATCTCCCAGGAAGGTGACCCCATGGCTCAACACACACGCACACACGCACACACACATACACACACGCTACTGGGGATTAAATCAGGGCCTTTGTACCGGGTTACATCCTCAGCCCATTTTATTCTTTATTTTGAGACAAGTATCCCTAAGTTGCCCAGGCTGGGCTTGAACTTGCAATCCTCTTGCCTCAGCCTCCCAACTGCTAGGATAACAGGCCTGCAACCCCATGCCCAGCTCATTTTCTGACTTTATTTAGGAGAAACCTAAAACCCAGTGTTTAGGCAAGTGTGATGGCGCACACCTGTAATCCCAGCACTTTGGGGGCGGAAGCAGGAGGACGATGGAAAGTTCAAGACCAGCCCAGGCTACAAAGTGAGCTCAAGGCTGGCCTGAACTGCACAGGGAGACTCTGTCTCAAAAAGACAAAAAGTAAATAAAAATGAAAATGAAAACATGAAATGTAGTGTTTAAATGTAGTCTCAAGTTTCTTTTGCTTTGAGGCAGTGTCTTGCTGTATATATAGTTTGTGCTGGCCTTGAATTTGTGGGGATCCTCCTGCCTCAGCCTCTGGAATTACAGGTGTATACCAAATGAGTATCCAGCTTCAAATTAGCATTTGACTTGTCTACTTTGAGAGCATGGGGAACTCTTGGTGCAGTCACACCCCAGTTAATATGCTGAAAGGCTGCCTGCCTTTCCCAAGCCATCTGGGGTAACTGGACAGGCCCAGGGCCTAAGCTCACTGGTATCGGAGACCCCAACCCTCCTCAGTGCAGAAGGTGGACAGCCCACTCCCTGGGTGCCTCTCACCCCCTTTAGGGAGCTGTCCCCCCTCACCTGTGGCCCCACTGCCTTCCAGGGTTAGGAGCCCTCTCTTCCTCCTGGGAGTCCAGAAGTAAATGCGAGGCCCCGGCTAACCCTGAAGGAGGAGGTTCGGTGGGGGAAAAAAACAAAAAAAGAAACTTCCTACTCTTAGTCTCTAGTCACAAAAAAATAAATAAATAAAAAGCTATTAATTACCAGGTGGAAATACTTCTTTTTGGATTCAACCCAGGCCCTTTAAAAATGGTCTTAGCATCAAGGTTAAATGGATTCCCTTCCCGTGCATCCACCCAGCCATTACTTAAAATCAGGCGAATTTTCACCTTTGATCTGGACGGTGTATTTCTTGTTACCGGTAGGCATGGGGGTGCATGTCCGTAACCCCAGTTCTGGCTGTTTCTGGCTGGTCACTGTGAAGCACACTGTATAAACCAATCCCGAATCCACAAGCCATTCTGCTCCTGTACTTCCTGCTTGTTCGTCTCATATAAGTTCTAGACCACCGGAGCTCAGGGCCTGATATTCTGGGAATGATCCCAATCAGCGCCAGTTGAGGCTGAGGCAGGAGGATCACTGCGAGTTTAAGACCAGCCTGTGCTACATAGTGAGAACTACATACCAGGACCCTGTCTCAAAAGTCCAAAAACTAGCCAATCAAAAAAACCACACCAGCAACAAAGAGTAAGGGCATAAAAGAAAAAGAAAAAAGGCATGAAATGCTGAAAGAAATATCACGTGCATCATCATCAGGAACTTTAGAAACCTAGAAATCCAAGCTGGGGGCGTAAAGCTCTACCCCCTCAAACCACAGACTATCACTGAAGGAGCTGGCTGAGGCAGGAGGACCACAGGCTCAAGACCAGTGTCAGAAACTCAGTGACTTTGCAAAACTCCTGCCTAAAAATAAAAATTTAAGGCCAGGCATGGTGGCACACATCTGAAATCCCAGCACCTGGGAGGCTGAGGCGGGAGAGTTGTTTTGAGTTTGAGGCCAACCTGGGCTACATAGTGAGTTCAACAAGCCTGAGCTACACAGTGATGCTCTGTCTCAAAAAATCTAAATCAATAAATCAACAAATATTCATAAGGAGGAGGCTGGGGTCATAGCTCAGTGAGAAGGCGCTAACAGAAAGAAAGAAAGAAAGAAAGAAAGAAAGAAAGAAAGAAAGAAAGAAAGAAAGAAAGAAAAGAAAAGAAAAGAAAAGAAAAGAAAAGAAAAGAAAAGAAAAGAAACTAAGACCACTGTCTAAAACTGAACGAGGACAGTGGATCTAAACATGAATGGAAAAGCAATAAAGATTCTCGAAAATAACTGAATGAGGCTTCTGAGGCTGCAATAGCGAAGACTTTTGGTGCGGAACAGGGCATGGGGCAGAGGAGGCTCTGTGACCTGGCGAGGCACTGTCCCTGGGGCCTGGAATGGCGCTGCAGGACTGAGGCATGAACCCAGAAGCATTCGCTGTCTTAATAAAAAGAAACCAAGTCAAGAGCCCAACACCCAGAACACTGGCTGCCCCCCACCAGACACTGCTGTCAAGGTGGGCACACGGGAGGTCACCTGGATGCGGGCCCAGCTTCGACACGGAGAAGGGAGACCCGGGAACCCCCGTGGGTCGCAGCTGGGGAGCATCTTCCAGCCTGAGCGCGGTGTCCCCTCCCAGGGGCAGGGTCCCGGCATCGGCACTGGCTGGGGACATTGCGGTTGGCTTGGCCTGGTGGGTGGCACTCCTGGAGAAGAAGCCAGACATGGGTATGGTGACTCTCCTGACCCAGCAGGGAGGTCAGGGGTAACAGTGTCCGCAGAGGAGTTAGCCAGGCGTGGTGGCTCACGTCCGTCATTCCAGCACTCTGGGAGGCTGAGGCAGGAGGATGGCAAGCTCAAGCAGTCTTGGCAATTTAGCAACTTTGTGAGATCTTGTCTCAAAATTAAAAAACAAACAAAAGCATTTTTTTTTTTTTTTTTTGGTACCGGGGATTGAACTCACGACCTCACACTTGCCAGGCAGGTGCTTAAGCCACTGAGCTAAATCCTCAGCCCCCAAAAGCTTTTTTTAAGAGCTGGGGATGTAGATGAGTGTGATGGCTCTGGATTTACAAACCATTTCCACAAAAAAAAAGACCCTCAGACCCCTACCTCAGGCTCCTTCCAGGAGGAAAACCTGCTGTGTTCTTGGGGTTCTGGGTGTCCCTGTGCAGGGGCTAGGGTTGGGTACTGTGCAAGGGCAGTGGACTTGTGGGTATGACAGAAAGGCCCCTGGGGTCCCCATGTCTGGGCTGCATCCCAGGGAACCTTGGGAGCTGGGACAGCCTCGTCCCAACATCACCTGCGGGGTGGGGGGCATCACCTGGTAGGGGTCCTGCAGGCCTCTGGGCTGGTGCAGTCCAGGCTGATCCCTGGGGAAGGCCAGTCACACTCCGTGTCCCTCTCGGCTGTGCCTGTGGGGAGACAGCAATGGCTTCAGATGGACCCCGAGGAGTCCGGCATCTCTTGGAACAGATTTCACCAGTACAGGCCAAGGGTGACCCAGATCACTCTCCAGGAGTCAGCAGGGAGCCAGGCTGACTAATCCTCCACCCCAGGCCCCTCGGGACGGGCAGCACCAGCGCCAGGACTGTCACGGAGTCACAGGACGTCCCCTGGACGAACAGCACTGCAGGGGGAGAAGATGAGCCCCTGGGTCCACCCCGACCCGAAGCCACACAAAGCGGTCCCCGCACCTTCCCACGCATGTGCCCCGAAACTGGAGGTTTTGTGACTCACAACCCAGAGAGTCCCAAGAAGCACCGGGCAGGAGCAGAGGAAAGACGTACAAGACCCACCGCCAAGCCCAGGCCTGCTTCCCACCCCCGCCGCGTCCCAGCCACAGCTGGCCAGGCTGTGATTCCAGGGAGAAATCACCACGCTGGTGCCAAAGACCATGTGGCCTTTGCACTGTGTGACCTGCTCTGTAGTGGGCTCTTACCCTTCTGGACTCCTGTCCCCTCACTTAGAAAGTGTCACTTCAGCAGGGTGGGCAGGGGACCGTGCTGCCTTCCACACCTTTGTGTCCTGGGTGACCAGCGCTGGCCGTGGCGCTTGAACCCGGCCTGGCTATCCCTTGCTCTGCACGCTGGGGCTGCTTGCCTACCGTCTCTGGGCCCCAATTCCCTGATTGCAGAATAGAGTAACACAGCCAGCCCTCTGGACATGTGACATTCCGAGAGCCGGTCAGTGGCAGCTCTTAGGAGGTGGCTTAGCTCCAAGAAGCATCGGGAGCAGAAGTGACTTCCTCCTTTACCCCCTGCTGGAGCTGCAATCCGGGAGAGCCCGGTGGGCAGGGCTGGAGCCAGCCGGGGTACCCCAGCCAAGCTCGGGCACCTGGCAAGCGGCACTTTCCTGAAGAAATGCGATGAGAACCACGGATGCCAGCTTAAAACCCGGAGCAACATTTCAAAGGGTGTAAAGGCTGGGTGCGGTGGTGCGCCTGAACCCCAGCACTTGGGAGGCTGAGACAGGACCGCTGAGAGCTCAAGGCCAGCCTGGAATATACGGCAGGACTGTGACTCAAAAAACCCTAAATAAAAGCCGATAAAACAAGTGAAATACGTATCTAAAATGCTATGTTAGCAGGTAATCATGAAAATAGCTAATGAGACGCCTTATATTCCTCCAAGGTCTTTGGAGTCCAGGGTGTCCCGATGAGGCATCGCGGCCCAGGGTATTAGAGCGTGGCCTCTGGCGCCACCGTGTGGCATAGACAGGGACAGCGCCCAGGCAGCCACACTAACAGGAAGGTGGCAGTGGGACCAAGTGGACCCTGCTGTGGGGTGGACCGAGTGAGGAGGGGGTGTGCCGCAGGGCTGGAACCCCCGGGGCCCGCGGGGAGGGGCGCAGCCTGAGGCCCCCTCCATCCCTTCCTACACCCTCCAAAAGCAGCTAAAATCCTGAGCGATTGGAGACAAAACAAACAGGACACCAGGCTGAGCGCACAGGCAGAGGGGGGGGGGGCCCTGAGAGAGGGCAGGAGGGCAAGGGGCGAGGGAGGGTCCTCCGAGAAGGACTGTGTCTTCAGGGGTGCGCGTGCGTGTGCGTGCGTGCGTGCGTCTGCTCACACACGGCAGAAAGGGTGAATGGTGCACATGTGGCTGGGGTGGGCTGCGGGGACACAGAAATGATGGGGGTGAAGTCTGTGGCCCTGGGGCCCAGGCTGGCTGTGGGGCGAGGACGGGGAGGGGGAGGGGCCGAGACCCAGGTCCCGTAGGTGCAGCCCCAGGGAAGGGTGTTGGGGGGGTGACGCCCTCTCGACCCCTACCCCAGGGGACTGGGGGCGCCTCTGACCCCATCTCACTCCGCTCGTGCACCCTGCGGGGCAGTGGCACCCGTCCGGCCTGGTGTCCAAACCCCCATCTCCCTATGCCTCCCTGCGCAAGGGTCCCCCGACACCATCCACAACCTCTCCTCAGGCCCTGACTGGAGAGGGTGAGGAAGTCGCCTGGGTGCCACAGTGAGTCAGACCTCAGAGCCCAGTCTCTCAGCCTCCAGCCTGGCACCAATCTGGGACCCTCTGACCCCGAGGCCTGACTCCCAGGCAGGGAAAGCAGCCCCCCCCCCCGCAGGAGGCTCCTCGGACAGCGCCCTGAGACCCGTGGAGACACTCACCTGGGACCTTGACGACCTTCCCCACGGGGCAGCGGGAGTGCGGGTTGCAGCGGGCACAGGAGTAGGCGGCCGAGGTGATGCAGAACATGCCGGGCCGGCACTCGCACACGCGGGAGGAGTTCCAGGAGCAGGGTACCTTCTCCACGAGGTCGTCTGGGGGACACAGGAGGGTCACAGAGGGTCAGAGGAAAGGTAAGAGCTCCCGGGGACCTCTGACAGGCCCACTTCGGAGCTGAGAGCTCGGCGCTGGGCTTGGTGGGAGGCACGTGAGCTCCAGACCCGGAGCAGGAGGGCAGCGGCTTCAGCCTCCCAGACCATTTCCCTGGTAATCGATCAGAAAGTGGGGGTCAAGGATAAGTCAGTAACCAATGGGCAAAAGTTAGTAAAAATGGGCAAAAGCTCTGACACTGCAGCAGAAGATGCCTCCCCTCCCCCGCATACTGGTCACTACCAATGGTCAAGGGCAGGGCATATGTAGGATCCTGTAAGTTTTCACTGTAATGTCTAGGGCCAGCCTGAGTAAATGCAGATTAAGTTATGGGATACTATAACCCCTGAAGATTTTATTTTTACTAAGTCGGTCTGTGTATCCTTCCATGGGGAAGGTCCTCTATATCGCTTGAGGTCAGGGCCAGTGACACCGACGCTGAAGCCTGAGCTGGCTGCAGGGCTACAGATGCCAACGCTGTGGCTTGGACTTGCAGAAGAAATGGTGGGGGCAGGTCTGGCTCTGATCTGATGGGAGTACCGGATAAAGTTTTCCTGGCTGGGGTTGATGTTTCCAGTCAATTGGGTCCCCAAACAGGGCTTAGGCTTCTGGATTGAATTATTTTGCCCTGGTCACGGGTTCCTAAACAGCAGAA
>PVJX010015007.1:0-43539 GCA_004027295.1 Dolichotis patagonum
CCTAAACATTAAAACAGAAACACTAAATCTACTGGAAGATAGGGTAGGTACAAGTCTTGAAGACATAGGGGTAGGCAGAGAATTCATGAACAAAATACAAACTGCATGGGAAATGCTTCAGAGAATAAACAACTGGGATTTCATACTATTGAAAAGTTTCTGCACTTCAAAGGAGATCACCAGCAGAGTGAAAAGAAAACCCACAGAATGGGAAAGAATTTTAGCCAGCCACACCTCAGACAAAGGACTTATATCAAGAACATATAAAGAATTGAAAATCATCAAGCCACCCAAATTCAAAGACCCTCTCCAAAAATGGGCATCTGAGATGAACACTCAGTTCTCAGATAAAGATATACAAATGGCAAATAAATACATGAAGAAATGTTCACCATCACTGGTTATTCGAGAAATGCAAATTAAAACAACTGAGATTTCATCTCACCCCTGAAAGAATAGCTGCCATCAAGAAATCAACTGATAACAAATGTTGGTGAGGCTATGGGGAAAAAGGAACATTGCTCCACATTTGGTGGGAGTGTAGAATGGTGCAACCACTATGGAAATCAGTATGGAGTATTCTCCGAAGACTAGGAGTGGAAGCTCCATTCAACCCACCTATCCCCCTCCTGGGTATTTTCCCAGAGGAACTGAAAAGTTCATATCACATTGATATATGTGCACCGATGTTCATAGCAGCACAATTTTTAATAGCTAAATCTTTGAAACAACCAGATGTCTATCAACTGCAGAGTGGATGAAAAGTTTTAGTATTTTTATACAATGGAGTATTACTCAGCTATGAGGAAGGATGACCTTGAAGCCTTCATAGGCAAATAGAGACAACTTGAGACTATCCTCATTTGTGAAATAAATGTGTCTTTAGTGTAAAAAGTAATAAGAACTGTAGGAGTAATAAATCCCAAAATGTGTAATTGCTACTGTAAATAAGAGAGGAAAAGAATGTGCTCTAAAGGATATAATTGCATGTATGTTTAAGTGTGTAAGATGAGTGACCATATTACTGTATTTGTGTTACATCATGGAGCAGAACTTTTGTCAGTCTTATTGCTTGAATGTGTACTTTGTATGTTTTAACTTTGTAACTTGAACAACTATTTCCAAGATGACAGTATGTAAGTAATCAAGTGATGACTTCTCAGTATTTTTTGTTCTTTTCTTTTTTTTCCCCTTGGAATCTTGTATCATTGGTACCCCTTTTTCTATTTTGTTTGTTTTGTTTTTAAATAAAATTTAAAAAAATAAAGTGAGAAAAAACCACTTAAAAATAATATTTGATAAAGACCTCCTATGCTTACAGGGATTTACTTCATATATGAATAAATATGTGATCATATCAATATAAATACATTATAGATAACATGTATGATATTTAAATTCCACAAGTGAAATACACATGATAATAAGCATTTATATTTTTCAACTTTATTTTTGAAGCTACAGTAGATATGAAAATATTAATTAAGTTTAGAAATCTTTGACATTTATAAAATTATACTAGCTGTTAGCAATAATTTAGTATTTGAGGAATTCCACTGATGATGGTGTATCAACCAATAAGAACATTCTCTAAAGAAAATGTGGTCATAGTAACAATTTAAAGAATAACTAAAAAAAAAAAATCAAAAAAAAGGAGTAACTCATGCCCTTAAAGCTACAATTAAACTTTTAATAGTTATTTGGAGGATATGGTTAGAGGTGTATGAATAAACATAAATGCAGTTCTTGTAACAATATCCACAGTAGTTAGTTACTGTAACAATTCTAAATGTTAAATTTTAGGAAAATAAATTATGATGTAGTCATAATGGCATATGCTTAAATATTTAAAAATATTTTCAGGTAATGTTTCACATAACTGGGAATCCTCATAATTTATAAAGTTTTGGAAAATACAGGATACTAACTTTAATATAACCACTTTCACAAAAATTAGGATACTTATTTTCTTCAAATGTAGTGTATGCATTAAGGAAAAAAAACATACAATGATTTAAATAAAAATGATAATATAGTGTATTCCCATACCATAGATTTCTTCATAATATTTATTTTTTGTGTGTATACTTCATTCCTCTAGCTTTCTACAATAAAGATACTTTTCTCCAGTGAACTATTATGAAACACAATAAATATTAGATTTTTATAGGCCCAGCATGGTTTGTTTACAAGTCAGTTTTCTTCACTTGAAATAGAAGTAAAAAGTGAAAACAGAATAAAAGGTAAAAGATTTAGGAAGGTTGAAGTTATGAAATTTGAGTTATATAGCTACAATTTTCTGAGTAGAATGGTATACATGTCTTTTATGTGAAAATAATTGAGCTCCAATATTGAACTTAATCATTTGTCAGTTTTCCTAAAAATATATTTATATTTACATTTCACTATATGAAATGTTTTATTAGTCAATTTTCTGATTGTTTTAAGCTTAATAAGTATCATAAACTTTGTATAAAGTAAGTCATTACTGAGTTTTGTGAAATGAATATAAACACTTTGGTATTACCCAAAATTCTGTATGACTGAAAAAATATCATTTAGTAGGACAGCTATTATGGGGAAAAATAGGTTAAAAATACATTATACATGTTGAACCTCCACAAAATTATGTGAAATTAAAGGGAATTATGAGGAATGGTGGGTGATGGATGGAAATGATTAAAGTATATTATGTATATATTATGTGTATATACAAATCTGTCAAAATGAAAAGTATTAACCTGTATAAATCAGCAAGTACTAAATCAAATTTGGAAAAAATCATTTTTGAGTGCACATTGCCAATATATAATTCTGGTTATAAATAAGAGTCATATAATAACATTAAGTATAGTGTAAAACATACACAAAAATTAAAGAATGAAATAATAATTTAAAATGATTACCTTTCAATATATTCTTTTCAAAATAAATACTTTTCTTGAAAATCAGGATGCTTAATCCAAGGTATACTTGGTCACTAAAATTTACATAGTTCAAATATTTAATCTTTCACTGTTAAAATATTAAAGTATTTTATTTCTGTTGAGTTACTAAAGTAGTGAGGAGGCCATAAGGTCAAGAAATGTCAGTGAAAGGAAAGAAATATTACAATGACAATTAAGAAACATTTCAGGAAATTACAGAGTGAAATTTGATTTTGTTTTGAAAATGTCAAGGTGAAGAAAAGCAACAGCTCTGGCTTTTTTAATTACCTAAGAATTTCAGCCTGACACATAGTCATAGTTTCTTTATTTCTTATTACAGATAAAAAGAATTTGCTCATTAGACCCATAAACCAATCTTTACTTTCTAAGATTTAAGTTCAGAAGTACTTTTTTTTCATTTTCTTTACAGCTAAAATAATTTGTTAGAATTAACAAGATGATGAATTAGGAAACCATGGAACTTCTTTTTTTGTACAGAGACATTGCCTTAATAAAAACACAAAGACTGTTTTCTTATTTGAGAAATTCCAAAAAATATTGAGTATGATAATCCAAGTATTGTAATCCCATTTTTAGTTTTCCTCACAATCCAGAAAGTTATATTTATAATCCAATGGAGACATTACTGGCATCCTGCCAAGTTAATTATAATCTATCACCTCCAATGCAACCCATGGAGATAGTAAAAACAAGACATATTTAAAGGCAGCCAAGAAGTCCTAAATCTAATCCCTGTGAGCATGTATGGACAGAGGCCCTGATTCAAGACCTCTTCCAGAATTTATTACCTTGTGAAGAAAGGAGCTGCTTGAGGATAAGAGATAGTGAGGATGATTGGAAGTACATGAGTGATTTGACCTGGCTAGTCAGATAGGGAGAAAAAGCATCTCTGCAAAATGCAGGGTTAATAGAAGAATCAATTTGCATAATTCAATTAAGGTAGCAACTGATTTGTTTTAGGAAGCTGTTGCTTTAGTTTCTGATATATTAACTTTTATTCCCTTGGACTCATATCCTCTTTATCTTGAGGTTCATACTCAGTTGACCTTCCTGGAGCTGACTGGTGCTTCCATCCCACTGTGCTCATATGTTTTACAGAGAGCACTATGCCAGGAAACAGGAGGCTGCCTGATGGCTTTAGAGACTATATACCAGTACCTGGCCAGCTTTATTCGCAATGCTTAGAGCCCACTGAAGTGAGAAGGAAATACCATAGTCAGCTCTGTACATATCAGTATAAGGAAATAAGTCTGTATAAATCAAACCTGCAGCAATTGTTCTGCATTCAAGGGGAGTCACTCAAACTGTCTGTCACACAAAATCAATTAAGATGTCCTTGAAACACAGAAATATATGAAATCAGGTGCAAGTAAACTGGTTAAATATATCAGTCTCTGAGAATATTCCCTTCTTCCAACTCAGCAAAGCGTTGTTACAGGCGGCTGAGTTAGTTAGAAATACTAGAGATCCTTAAAGGATCCAGTGCAGAAGCCCAGATACCTTACAACTATGGGGAGACAGACACCTGCTGTGAGCCAGGCCTCAAGACAAAAGATCTAACAAATACATACATATCATAAGGACTGATATTCTAAATAGTTCCCTATCTCCCTGAGGAAGTCAGGAGTCAACATTCAAACAAATGCATCCATATCCTAAGTACAGATATTCTAAATAGTTCCCTATTACAGTGAGGAAGTCAGGAGTCAACATTCCAACCCCCTAACAGAAGAGTCATTGCTCCATAACAATGCTTGCTTTCTATGTGACTGGCTGCCCCATTTCCCCCCAATTTAATCAATTTTAACTGAACTATTAATCTTATTGGCTAATCATGGTTCTGTCCTACCTTATGCCCATCTGCCTTGTGAGTTCCCAGTTTTCCCTACCTTGAACCCATCTCACCCCATGATTTTATTCTATAAAAGTCCCTAGAAAAGACAGAGTCCTTGGCAAACCTCTTGGGACCTCTTCTCTCTCTCTCTCTCTCTCTCTCTCTCTCTCTCTCTCTCTCAGACAGAAGCTTTCTTTCTCCTAATAAATATATTCTACTCTTAACCTCCATGTCCTAAAATTCATTCTTTGATTTTAGAGAACATGAATTCATACTGGCCATAGTAGGTTGGGAGTTTCATTCCCCTATATCAAGCATAATTTGGAGGAAATCTTTTAAGAAGAAAATCTGAAGTGAAGATAGGAATATGTTGCTAACTTTCTGACTTTTCATAGGTTTGCCATAGAAAGAACAGCTCCTGTCTTACCGAAATCTAAAGGCTGTTGAAAGTACCAACCAGGGTTGTGTCTTCTAGGAATAAAGGAGGTTGGTTTTTCTACCATATGCAACTTGCCACAGTTCATTCCCTGACTACCCTGAACAAAGTGGTAGACTATCCCCAGCACAATGTTTGATTCTGAGGTGGAAGAGAATACAAAGGGTAGATTCTTTCTACAGTAGTGGGGCTATTTGGATAAATTTCTGTCTTACCTGATTTAGGTTACTAATAAGACATAACATGCACTAGATGCTTGAGGTAATCTGAAAACATAAAAAGAAAAAAAAGAACTGGTGACTTGTTGATACTTCTGTGGACCTGTGATAGAGAAGAACAAAGTCAATACAACATGGTGGCCTTTGTTATATGGTTAACAAAAGTGTAGTACTTCTCCAACTCCTCAAGGCTTCAAAAGACTGTCTGTAGTACTATTTTCCAACGCACTTAAGTCACAGTATTGATGCCACTAAGCATACTTTAGAAGTCTAGATGGCACTGAGAAAAAAGAACAAGGCAACTTCAGGCAGTTTCAGAGATATTTCTGTACTAACACAGCACAGAGGAAGAAAAAGCTTACAAGCTGCTGAGAAAGACAGTGGTACATTCTTCTAACTGTGCATTTGCAAATACAATTGCAGAGAAGATATATCACAAAAGGCCTGAGGTTAAAAATTTGGGATAGGGATTTATAAAATTGTAAATAGCTTTCCATGCACAAAAGAAAGGAAATGATAGTCCATTGAAAAATGTGGCTGAAAATGACTTTATTTCAAAAACGGATGACAGAAAGGTTATATATAGCTGAAAGTGTCAAAACAAATGGATTTATATCATTTTTAGATACCATGATACTAGCATATCAAGCAAACTTTGACACAACATATGGGAGAAAGAGATATCATACAATAGTAGGATACAATAGTAGGAGTTTGATACTGTCATAATATCATGATATTCATAGTTAATTGCTTCCAAGAAGACCAAAGAGTACCCAAAACAAGTAAAAAAAATTGTTTTGACTTGAAGGCATAGCAAGTCATGAGACAAATGTCATTGACATGTTTGTGTTTGCATGTTTGTACCAAATATAGCACAAGTACTGGGACAATATCTTTGAGTGAAAATCTGTTGAATACAAATGATTATGCTGATTCTTTCATGAATATATATATACACAAAATCAAACTTGTTAAAGTATTAGCTTCCAATACATACAATTTATTGAAAATACAGTTTAAAAGCAAAAATATATATTGAATATTGGATTCATTACCCTTTAAAGAAGTTGAACACCAAGATATATAGTAACTGTATCCCAATTTAAAAATGAATGGTCAGCCAGAAAATAGATCAGTAAGAAAATACGAGAACTGAACAGAAAAAAACTAAAAGGTGAATGGATATAACATAGGTAAATAGGACATTCTCTCACCACTTACACGTCAAAGTATTCCAATGAAGTGTACCTGGAACAGTCTTTAATATTAGTCACATATTAGATTACACAAAAAATTTTCAAAAATTTAAAGAGTTTGAAATAATGTACATGTCTTTTTTAGCAACAGTGAAATGAGACAAAATAATTGAAAGTAGAAAAATTTAAAAATTTGATATTGTGTCAAAATTAAATGACATACTTTTTAACAACCAAAGTCAACAATAAAATGAAAATAAAATGTACCAAAATTTATGTGATATAGTTAGAACAAATCTGATGGCATTAACAGCAACCAATGGTAGCAGAAAAGGTGATACATCTGGAATAACCTCACTATATACAACTGAAACAAAAAGAACAAACTAAGCCCATGTTCAGTAGAAGAAACAAACAAAAATCACAACATAAATGAATGGAATAGAGATTAAGAAAACAATAAAGCTTTTAACAAACCTAGAATTTTAAAAGATAAATAAAAACTAGTATTTAGCTGTAATAGTTGAGAAAAGAGAATTACATAAATAAAATCATATATGGAAGAGAAGACATTACAACTGATAACACATAAAGGAATATAAATTTACCATGAACACAGATAGGGGATTGAATTTTATAACCTAGAAAAATTTACAAACTCCCAAATCCTAGAATTTAATAAAACTGAATCATAAAGAAATAGAAAATCTGAACAAATGTAACTAGAAAAGACATGGAATCACTTCTTTGAAAAATTCTAACAAAGCAAATCTTCCTACCAGATACAATCATGAGAAAATTTGATCATACATTTTGAAAAGTTAATAAAATTCCTCAATTCCAATAGAATTTGGAAAAGAGGATTTTTTTTTCAGATATTATGTTGTTAGCATTATCTTGGCATCTAAGCCAAAGGAGGATATTTCAAGAAGTCTGCAGACCAACATATCTGATAAATTTAAAAGCAAACATTCACAAAATGCACTAGCACATTCAATTATTTGTTAAAAAATAACTTGTTAATTGCACATTTTTCACTCTAACATTTCTTCATATAATTATGTTCTCATAATTTGCTCACTTCTCATTTTCTGTCCCTTTTCTTCTCTGCCCCCAGTTCTCCCCCCCCAATAATCTGATATTCATCAACTCTTTAATACTGGAACAAAATGTCTGACATCCATAACTTAAAAGAGGAGAGGATTATTGTGGCTCTCAGTTTCAGGGATTTTTGGTCCATGATGAACTCATTCAAGGGCAGAAATATTGAGATATTCCATCATATATTTTAGCTTGACCATTATCAGCATAAGATTGAATAACATGTGCTGGTGAAGACATAAAGAAATCAAAAACTTTGGGCATTACTGTTAGAAATGTTAAACGTATCAGCCACTATAACAAAAGTTATGGTGTTTCTTCAAAAAAAATAGAAATATAAAAGTCATTAAGGTCAGCAATACTTCTGTCTTTTTCTATATTCCCTTGCTATGAATTAGTACCATATAGTCTAATTTATAAAAATAATCGTATTTAACTCTTGATCCTGGAGACTGAGTAGTGCAAGATCCAGGGGCAGCATCTTATGAAGACCTTCCTGCTGAAAGATACTGAAGAATTTGGAAATGATTCTGAGTTTCATATGGTGAAGTGGATACATTCGAGTGATGATTCAACTGGCTGTTATGATAACTAATCTTCAGGATAAACAATAAACCATTATACCATATAACAGTGAAGGGTAATTGTCAATTTAACTGTTTTTAAAGCCTGAGGGACTGGTGGAGTTCACTTGTGGATATGCCTGGGTCTATCATGACTCAAGCCCTTAGGTACCATATATGGTTCCTGACCCTTCTTCTCTGATGCTGTTCTCCTGCTTTGTTTCCCCACAACCATGAACTAAACAATTTTGATCCACCACACCCTTCCACCAATAAATGCTGCCCTGATATTTCTGCCTCGGAGCCAATTGACCAAGGGTTGGATTTCATGAAACCGTGAGCCACATTAAACTTCTCCTTTAAATTGTAGTTGTTGGAAGTTGTGTTTCAGCAATGGGGAATCTGGATAATAAAATCCTTAGATGAATTAATCTATCAAACTCATAACCTAATCACCTTAAAAGGCACAATTTTGCTTCTATCTTAATATATCACAATGGAGACTAAAGTTCAAAATGTTTTTTGTGAGATCAAAGGCTTTAGCCTTCTTCTGAATATTATTCAAAAGAATTAAAACAGGCTCTAAAAGGAGTATTTTTACTCAAGTTCAGTTGCAGTACTATTCACAGTAACCATAGTGGAAGAAAGCTAAGTGTCCAGTGGTTGATGCAGCAGAATATTATTTAAACTTTAAAAAGCATAAAGTCCTGTTACTTATGACAATATGGTGGAAGAAGAAGCCATTATATAAATGATGTGATCTGGGTACAGAAGGACATATGCTAGATAATCTTATCTGAAATCTAAAAAGTTTGATTTCATAGCAGTTCAGAGTAGTGTCATAGTTACCAAAGGCTCTATTATTTGTCACAGAGAAGGCAGGATTGTGAAATGTGAGTCAGACAAACAATCTAAGTTACAGTTAGATAGACGTAAGAATTTCTGATGTGTTATCAAACAAGGTGACTACATGTAATAAAATGGACTGTAAATGTAAGAAAATCTGAAGGACTTGATATAATTTTACCATAGAAGTAGATCTTTATCATCTACTTTGAATACTGTGATATATATATATATATATATATATATATATATATATATATCACAGTATTCAGTGATATATATATCACAAAACACTACATGGTATACCATTAATCTGTGTAATTTTTGCTTCCATGTTTTAATTACAGATAATTTTGAAAAAATACTTCTATCAATATATTTGTTACTTTGACAATATTACTTACAAGCATACTCACACATAAACACACTCATATTATCATTTGAATAACTGCAACTGAGACTAGATAGTATCGTTCAAATGCTCTGGAATTATTGGAACTGACCATGATTCTTTCTACAGAATAAGAAATGGACAGCTAAATCTTGTACTGTTTGTTACTCTGTCAGTTTTAATTTTTATGATGTTATATTCTTTTTCAAAGAACAACATAAATGTAAAATTTGACAAATTTGCAAACCAATATAATTCATTAATATTTGCACCATTACAACACAACCACTGATAACATTTCCCTCTTTCTTAGTTGGACATGTCATCATATGTGTAATTTTTTAATCATTTTCTACTTAAAATTATATTGTTACCTCCTGGCTTTCATAGATTATTTAAATTTAGTATTTAAAATTTTATATTGTATTTATTAACATAAAAAGCTCAAGTTAATTACAAAAGATGTCGAGTATATTACTAAAGAAATTTTAAAAGCACATCCACCATTATAAGAACTTTGCAATATTCCATTCAGTGAATGTAACATTACTCGTAAATCATTAAGAAAAATAAGAGTCTATTTTTTACAAATATAATTTCAAAGGTAAATTATCTTGCAAATTATCTTTTTGAAAACACTTTGGACTATTTTTTTGAATTATTTTTATATAATTAGAAGTTCTGGATAAGGTGCCAGAGATTTAGCTCAGCAGTGTAAGTGCCTGCTTGGCAAACAGGAGGTTGTGAGCTAGATCCTGGGCACCAAAAAAAAAAAGTTTTGGCTAAAAGGTCCTACAGATTCCAATGACTCACAGTAATCGTTGATATAAAACACTGTTGTAAAAAAATTCTGAATCAGCCTCTAATTCCAGACATACAGCATTAATTATCCAGTGTGTCAGCCAGAGCAGCAAGTGAGATTGGAAACTAAATAGTTTGGGGAACGTGGAGCCTCAAAATCTTCTTAAGAGCAGAAATATTTATTGAGAGAAAGGAAGCTTCTGTCTGAAAGAGAGACAGAAGGGGTCCTGAGTGGGTTGCCAAAGATTCCGTATTTTCTCAGGATTTTTATAGAGAAAAAACCATGAGGTGAGGAGGGCCTAAACTGGGAAAACTGGAAATTTGCTGTGTTTAGCCAATAAGATTAATACTTCAGGTAATAGCTTAGCTATTACCTGAGCTATTAATTAGCTCATTGATTAAATTGGGAAAAAATGGGGAGGCAAATCACATAGAAAATGGGCATTCTTAGAGATCAGTGACTCCTCCTATAGGAGATTGTGATGGTGACTCTTGGCTTCTCAAAGTGATCCATATTTAATCCCTAAGGATTATACTTAAGGGTGTGGTGGCATTTGTTTTGCCTGTAGCCCTGACATCTGGCCCAGAGTAAGAGGTGTGTCTGTTCCAACGTCATCAGACCTCTGGTCATCTGTGCCAGCTTTTTCAAGGGCCTAGCCCTGTCTGACTGCCTATAATATTTCTAACCAGCTCAGCTACCTATAACATTCCTAGCTCTAAAGAAGTATCCCAAAATGCCTTGAGGGAGAAATGGGCAATGACTGATCTGGCCTCTGCAGGCTGAAAAGGGGCATAGTTCTTGATGGGCAGTCAGTGTTATTCTACAGAGGATCTATCTAAAGGCCCTTGATAGATGCCAGGCAGTTTCATTTTTGGGTAGATGTGCAGCTTTAGGTCCAAAGGAGACAAAGCCAAGGAAAAAAATTAAGCATACATGGCCCAAATAACATAATCAACAGGATAATTACGAGTATAGTTAACAAAGATTTCCACCATGAGCAGCTAGTAATGGCTTCCCATAAGGAAGAAAAGGATAATCTGACATGTCATTCATTTGTCACCTAATATCTTGAATGACTATTGAGATATTAACAGAACAATCAGGAATGTATACACCGCATTCAGTTTTTATAATTGTATAAGTACTCCCCAAAATCTTGAGATCACAGTTTACTGTATCATTTTGCCTGCTTTATGCAACCCATAGGTAGCTTTAACTATGTTATCTCACATATTCTCCCTATATTTTCAAACAAATGTAAATGAAGGTGAATAATTTTGGTGACAATTATAGGTATTTCTCCATATTTTTTTCTTTATTTCTTCTTTCACTTGTGTAAGTTAATTTTATTAGTATTGTATCAGTATGTGTATGTAAATGCAAAATAATTATAGTATGTATTTTAACTCTATTGACTTGGTTAAGAATTGTGTAAAAATTGAAAATAATGTTGTTTTTGATAAATAGTAAACGTGTGAATTAGAATTTTTTATGATGAAATGAAAACAAGAGAAAATGAGATGGTAGTAATTCAATAGTACTAGCTTTCCACTTTCAAAATCAACTTGGCACTTGGGTAAATGTGCAATCTATATTTCACTACCTTGCCATGTGAATATCCATGTGGAAATGTTATGTGTTCTAGTGCTATAAGCTATATCTCCTCATAGTAATCCACATAGCACAGCCCCTGAAAACATGACAATGTAGAAAGCCTAAAAAGCTACATAGTTTTCCAAATAATACAGATATTGTTTCTCTTTAAAATGCCATTTAATTAATAGAAAAAGATAAAATTATTTTCTTCAAATGGCATTTAATGATATATAGCCATAAGAGCTTATTCACAGAAAATATGTCACCATTTAATATTATAATTAAATTTTAATTTTATTGAGTTATCTAGTCCTTTAGTTATTCATGTTCACTTTAATCTATCTAGTCACAATTTTAAAACACTAAGTCATTTACTTTTTTCTAAACTTTCCAGATCAAATTTTTTAAGTAAGGTAATTCTAAAAATTATGAAATAATTCTTAGTACTCTATATTTAATAAGTTATAAATTTAGAGCCATCACATGCCATTCATCTGAGCCAAAATCATCTAAACCGTTAGTGTCAGAGAAAAGGCAGGATATCAATAGTCTCATTTTATACTTGAAATGGATTTCCATTATCTGCTCACTGACACACTGCCACCCACCATTATCAGTGGTGCATTCTTATTGGCCAACTTCTAATCTCTTAGGGCAGTGACAGAGTAATTAATCTAATTTCTACTGTTGACTTTCTTATTATTCATAAACTTACATTAGTTACTGGGCCTTGGAGACAAACTAAAATAGAACCTCACTCTTACAGACCTTAGAAGTGGTCAAAGTCTAGTGGGAGAAACTTACATACAATAATGTGATAAATACTATATTAAAAACTGTTATGAGATGTTAAAGGAGAGCAAAAGATAATGCTTCTTATTATCTATCTTTGAGGGTGAAGTTATATGCTTGGAGAATGCATGTATGAATTGATGCTTGGGCTAATTTTAGCTTATTTGCATTGATTTATGTGTTCAGCATTATGCATTTGTACATAGTTTAGAAGTGCAGTTTTTGAGTCCATTATTTTCTGAGTCAAAAGAAAAAAATTGCTGTCACAAGAATAGGGGCTTCTGTTCTCAAAATTAGTCCTTTTTTCTTTATCTTCATCTCTGAGAGAAATACTTTGCAACCCCACTTTCCATGCCTGGGTGGACGAGATGCCTTGATCTGCATGCTCACAGAGCCCTGTGATTACCTTCAGGAAGATTCCAAAGGCAGGACACTGCACTTGGAAGGTGGGATTTTTTCTTCTCAGGAATCTGTCAGTTTGGTGAGGGTAGGAAACCAAGCACTAGCAGATGTCTCACAAGTGGTTAGAAATTAGTGTCAAATTAATGAATGAAATGTTTTTTGACTTTAAATATTGTTGTCATACAACTTATCCATAACTAATAAATATTTTTGAGTGCTTACTCAACCCTTCCAGTAAGTTCTAAATCTCCACTGAAAATAAAGATTCTTATCTTCCCTTGCAATGCTCACTGTGTAATAGAGGAGGCAACAAAATAACAAGAGATTTTCCTACAGTATGGTAGGTGCTAAGGGAGGGAAAGCAAAAGGATCACTGAAGGAACAGACAAGTAAAGGACCAGCAGCATCTCAGGTACAAGCAACAGGAAAGACAAAGGTCCAGAGGTAAGGCATTGTGCTGACAATTTTAAGATTTACAGTCTCCTTAAACATTTATTAATAAATGGTATGTCCACATATTTTTGACATTTGATTTCCCTTTATTACCATTAATCTCATAAACTGTTAGGCTTTGATGATTTCTACTTTTGTATATATAGAAAGAATATATATATATATATATATATATATATATATATATATATATATTCTTGTATATATCTAGAATCTGTCCACATAGCCTTGGTAATATTACCTCTTCTGTGTCTCTTTATGTCTCATTTTCCCAATCTAAAATACTATTCTTTCATTGCTATACTGTGTACCTTCCTGTCTAAAATATTTTCTAATATTTATTCTGAATTCTGGAAGTTTTTGTAGAGTTAAACTTAGTATGAATTTGATTGGATGTAGAAACAAAGGAAAGATCACACTTATGCATATATGGGCCATTTTAAAAATTTAATGACTATTTGAGTGATATTTCCAAACACTGAAATATAGATAACAAACAGACAATGAATTTGAGCACCAAAATTAACTCTACGTAGGTCCTGATTTGAAGATAAAGTGCGATCATCTGGCAAATGTAACAAGAAAAGAACAAACTATCATAGCTTGAGAAATGAAACTATCATTTTCAGCAACATATTACTCTAAATCTTTAAAAATTTTTAGGCAAAAAGTACCTTCAATTTTCAAGCACTAAGTATTCTAATGAGGTAGACCCATAAGCCAATGAATATTTTAGTAGGTGACTCAAAGAAGGGCTTGTTGAATGGCTATCTTTTCCATTAAGAAAGATGAAGCATGCCTTAGGATAGAATCCAACAACGTGACGAGTTTTAGTTAAGCATAATAAGTATTCATATCACATGGGCTTTCCAAAACTACAGTATTTACTTAAAGTTTTTATCTCACTGTCTTGGGTGATTTACATCAACTCAAATTTCTATCACTTCAGGGCCAGGGATATAGATCAGTGGTACAAGCATTTGCCCAGCAAGCACGAAGTCATAAATTGGATCCCTGGTGCTAAAAAATTGTCCATTAAAAATTTTCTATCTCTTCTCCTAAATATCTACATCATAAAATTGTTAAATTCATGTTTACAAGATCATAGAAACAATGAGAAAATAATCACCCAACAATTACCTTTAAATTTATGAAACTAACTTTTGTGTCCTTATTGCTATTATATTCTGATACTGGATATGAATTCTTTGTTCCTTAATAAAGATAATCATCTCATTATAAAATCTATTCTTCCCCTCCTAGTTGTATAGAATTTCAATAAGTTGTTTTCTTTTCTTTTAATCATAAAAAGCTCCAATTATTCTTCACTGTTTCTATTGGTCTATAAATAACATGGCTATCCATCCTTTCACAATGCCTCATTTCCTCGTTCTTGTATGTTATTTCAATTGCCCCAATGTGGCACTCTACCACTTACAAGATAATGCCCTTAAACATAATATTTACTATGGTAGTTTTCTTTTACTTATATTCTCTCTATCCTGAAAAAAATTCATAAATATAACACAGATATGAATTAACACAATATAGACTAAATGAAACAAATCTTCATACAATAAAACAAATATAATCACATTAAAGGTTAAACTAAAACTTCAGAACTTCCCTCTATCTACTAATATCCTTCCATCTTCTAATATGCTTCCTTATCAAAACATCACACTTTTTGAGAGGTAAATCACTAATCTGAGTTTTAAGACAATAATTTATTTGCTATACTTACAATTTACCATGTATGACTGTATTCCTAAATAACATGGTTTACATTACCTTTTTATAAATTGTGAAGAAATACAAATACACTGTGTTCTTTTTTCCTAATTTATTAAGGATTGAGTCATCACAACATTTTATTAATTTTCATTGCTGTATAATGTTTTACTCTGTAAAAATTACAAAATTAATATTCCTCATTTATCTAATTTTAGCTTTTTGAGGAAATGAAATTTTGATCTTTTGACTTCAATAGTAGTTGTTTAGTATACATTCTCATGAACAATGTAGAAATGTACTTTTTTTTGGCGAGCTTGACAGCATTTGCTATTATTTGATTTTTAAATATACCCAATCTTTGTGAAATAAATGGATTCTCAGTGTCCTTTTAATTTGCAATTCTCTTATGATCTCAGGTGTTAAATATTTTTCATAATTTTTTGGCTAAATATTTATCTATATCTATATCTATATCTATATCTATATCTATATCTATATCTATATCTATATCTATATATGAAGAGAGAGAAAGACAGACAGACAGACAGACCGACAGACAGAGAAACACACTGACAGAGAGAGAAGCAGACAGAGTGACATGGAGAGAGAGAGAAAAGAGAAAGAGAAGAAATCATGCTTGAAATATGTACATTTTTGAGTAGTTTAGCTTAACACTATATTCTCAAAGTACATCCAATTTAAGTTTATCTTTTTTTATTACAGAGTAGGATTTTGTTGTATTAAATACTATTATTTCTTTATCCATTCATCTATGGATGAGCATATAAGCTGTTAGTAAATTCTATATATTATGAATTATATTGCTATAAACATGGATATCCAGGTAGCTCTGTTATATGATGTCTTTATTTTAAGGAGATACATTCAAGGAGAATAGATGCACAAGGTGAAATTTCTCTTTTAAAGTTTCCTAAGAAATCTACATACTAATTTCCATAGTTCTTGTACTAGTTTCAACAGTGTAGGAGAGTTTCTTTCTCCCCACAGCCTTACAAGCATTTGTTATTATTTAATTTCTTGATGATGGATATTCTTTCTGGAGTAATGTAGAATCTCAATGTTGTTTTAATTTGAAATTCTCTAATGGCCATAAATGCTGATATTTTTTCATGTATTTATTTGCTGTTTCTACTTCTGAGAAGTGTTTATTCATTTTAGTTGCCAAATTTTTATGGGGTCTTTGATTTTGTAGTGTTTAGTGTTTGGAGTTATTTTTATAAATTATATATTAATCTTCTGTGATGTAAGTGGTAAAACTTTTCTCATTCTACTGGCTGTCTCCTCACCCTGTTGGTTATTTCTTTGCTGTACAGAAACTTTTTAATTTGCTATAATATCATTTGTTAACTATTGATATTATTTATGCAATTGGTGTTGTTTTCAGCAAATCGTTGCCTACACCACTGACTTCAAGAGTTTTTCTTACCTTACATATTAGTATGGTTAAGTGCATATGTTTTAATACACAAACTATTAAACTGCATCTATTTTAGTTTAGAACACGTTGAGGACATGTATTAAGTCTACATGTTAGTAGTAGGAAAACGATAATTTCATTATATTGTCTCTACCTATACAGGAATAAGCAACATTTTTCCATTTGAGATTGTTTTATTGAATTTCATTTTTCAGAATGCAGTAATTTTCACTTTAAATGTATTCACTTTCTTGTTTAGTTTAATTCCTAAGCATTTAATTTTTCTGGACAGTATTGTGAATAGTTTTGTTTTCCTAATTGCATTCTTTGTGAGTTCAAAGAACACTGTTGATTTTTTTATATTGATTTTGTAGTCTGCTACAATTTTGAACTTGGTTATTAATTATAGATGTCATCGATGAGATTTTTAGGTCTTCTGGGTAAAATATCATGGCATCTGCAAATAATAATTTGACTTCTTCCTTTGGTATGTTCATCTTCTTTGTCTTTTGTGTGACTGCTCTAGTTACTATTTCAAGTACTGTATGTAAGAGGATTGGCAATAGTGAATATTAATGTCTTTTTCCTGATTTTACATGGATTTTTTTCAATATCTTCCCTTTTAACATAATGTAGGGGAGTGGTTGTATCTTAAATGGTTTTCAATAATTTCTGATAGGATCTCCCTATATCTGTTTTCTTCGGGATATTTATCATGAATAGATGACGGGCTTTGTCAAAGAATTTTTCTGCATCTAATGACGTTTATTTGATGTTTTTATTGCTTCTGTTTATGTGATGGATTACAATTATTTATTTTCATATGTTAAGCAATTCTGTATTATGAGGATGAAGCCTATTTGGTCATGATGTGTGGTATTTTGATGATTTCTTGAATTCTGTTTGCCAATATCTTGTTGGGGATATTTACATCTGTATGCATCAAAAAATGGCTTGTAGTTTTTTTTCCTTTCTTTGAGTCTTTGTCCAATTTTAGAATTAGGATAACTTTGGTTCCCTAGAATAAACTTGAAATTGCTTTTTCCTTTCAGTTTCTTTAAACAGTTTAGGAACACTGTGATTAAATTCTCCCTGAATGTCTTGCAGAGCTCCACAGTGAATCCATTAGGTCTTGGGATTTTCTTAGTTGGTAAGATTTTGATAACTGCCTCAAATCATGTTCTAATATTGAATTGTTCATCATTTTTATATCTTCTTTGGTTGTTTATACTTGAACTCATTCTTTTTCTGTCTTTCTTTTTTTCTTTTTATACTGGGTATCAAGCTCATGATCTTGCACTAGGATTTTGTCCATTTCACAGATTTCTGTAGTTTTTGGACAACAATTTTTCATAGTAATTGATATTGATTTTTATGCATTTCAGCTGTACTGGTTTGATTTTAACATTTTTCATTTCTAATTCTACTAATGTCATTCTTTTATTTTTTGGTAAGTTTGGTTAAGGGTTTGTCTATTGTTTCTTCTTCCAAAGACCTAGCTTTTCAGTTCATTGATTCTTTATGTTTTTTGTTTCAAATTTTTTATTTATGCTCTGTTCATTATGATTTTCCTCCTTCTAATAGGTTAAGTTTCAGACTGCCATTGTACTTCTAGTTTCCTGAGGTTTTTTTTAGATGCTGAACTTGAACTCTTTCTTCTTTCTTTCTTCTTCTTTCTTTCTTTCTTTTTATATGGAGTATAAATTTTTCACTTTTTAATTTAAATTTTTCACTTTTTAATCTATTTACCTTGTTTAATGTGATATGCCTTATTTTACCTGTTGAGCTGTTAGTAAATAAACCATTGCCTATTAATTCAGTTTTAAATACATATTTATTGAATAAATGAATGAACTCATGATCTTGCACTTGCCAGGGAGGTGCTTATACCACTGAGCTAAATCCCCAGGCCCCTTTTTTTCTAATCTAAACATTTAAAGCAATAAATTTCTGTCTTAGGACTGCTTTCCTTGTATATCATAGGCTCAGCGTGTTTTAATGGCACTATTGCTTGATTTTAGGTATTGTTTTTTTTCTCGTTTGTTTTTTTTCTGGGACTCATTGAAAATTCAGCAGTGAGTTACTTTCCAGTTGTTAGTGAATTTTGTGAGTTTTCTTTTGCAATGGATTTCTAGTTTCACTGTTCTATGACCTGATAGGATACACGGGAGGATTTTGACCCTTTTGTAATTTTTAAACATACTTTATAGTATATCATGTGGTCTATTGTGGTTAAAATTACATGTGTTCTGGAGAATAATGTTTATTCTGTTATTGTAGAGTAGAACATTATGCAAGTTTATTAATTTCATTTGTTGAAATGTTCAATTAAACTAAGTATTTCTTTGTTAAATTTTTGATCAATTGAATCTGTAGAAATTCAGATTCTATTTCTACAGAATCCCACCACTCTGATCATTTTAGTCTGTATTTGATCCTCTATGTCCAGCAGTTTTAAGTGATGAGTTATTTGGTGCATATATAAACATAATCACTATATTTTCTGTTGAATTGTTCTCTTAGCTAATGTATAGTGATTTTCTTTACCTCTTCTGATCCATTTTGCTTTGAAGTTTACTTTGGGTATAAAATTGCTAGCCTTACTTTCTCTCGTGATCCTTATACATCAAGTATTGAATTCCATCCTTTGAATTTTCATTCATAAATCATTTTATGGATTAGATGAAGTTTTATGTGCAGCAAATAGTTGGATTCTATTTTTTGATCTGGTCTGTCAATAGGTGCCTTTCAACTGATGAGTTTAAACCATTAACATTGAATGTCACTAGTGAAATGGGTTGAGCTATTCCTGTTATTGTGTATTTTTTTGTATTTAAATGTTTCACTTTTTAATCTATTTACCTCGTTTAATGTGATATGCCTTATTTTACCTGCTGAGCTGTTAGTAAATAAACCATTGCCTATTAATTCAGTTTTAAATACATATTTATTGAATAAATGAAATAAATATTATGAGCCACTGATAAAGTTGAACTCATATCTATACATATACCCTAACTTGAATATTTCAAGGGAAATTACCAATTAAATTTAAATATTATGCCCATTCTAATAAATATGGTGCTTCATATTTATGTACTGAAGTAATAATTGATGTCGATAATTTACTTCCTTGAAGATTTATCAAAGGATGTAGTCCTGGTTTCTCAACATTATGTTATCACAGATTGAATCTTCCTTACATTAGCAGGTAGGTATGGAGTACATACCTGTTAGGGCTCACATGTATCTTAATCAATCCCTAATGATATTGGCTGAGAAAAGTTTTTTTTATTTTTTTCTAGACCAAAAATTAATGAGTTTTATAAAGTAAGATGTGAAGAAAAAATATTTAAAATGTTCAAAGTCTTTATGTACAACATTTAAAATACTTATTTTACATTCTAAAGGACTCATATTTAAACTCTTCTTTTTATAGATAGGAAAGTATCCAAGAGACTGGAATGATATATGTAATTTTACATACTTTATACAAAAATAATTAGGACTAGAACACTTATTTTATATAGTAATTTATAGTAATTTTATATAGTAATTTTTATTTTATTTTATATAGTAATTTATTTATTTATTTATTTATTTTTATTAATTTATTTAATTTATTTTATATAGTAATTTTTCTATCATTCAAACTCATATCAAATGCAATAATACAATGCTTCAGACAAGAGCCTTACTTTTAAAGATTTTTAAGAGCTTTTCAATTAATTTGCTTCTCAGAGTAGTCTTTTTCCTTGTAATAAATTTTTGCCTCCTACAAGTTTTTGCTGGGTGTCAATTTACTGATCCATACGAATCTTACAATTCATTTCCAAGTCTCCAGGCTTCAGTAGTGTATAATTGGCCTGCAATATAGCAAATAAAATATAGTAGTTTAAAATCAAACTATTGTTGTCAATCAACTATTGATGTCTATATTTATGCAGATTGTTTTCAATGCTATTTTGTTTAACTTCTAAGAATTCTATCTCCTCTCTTACTATTAAACTTTACTACATCATTTGTTAATATCTATTGTTTATAATTTAAACTCATCAGAGACACAGTGCTAATATTATTTTTGGATTAATTTTTAACTCCAACTTAATTTTTTCTGCTTTAAAGTGATATGTTTCATAATCCCCTGAAAATTTAAAGCTGTTTTCAAGAGATTATAAAGAAGGCGTAAAGTGGTCTTTAAGATAATTCATCTTTAGTTATTTAATATTGTATTTAAAACTTGACTGTGTAGTGAACTGTAACAGTCACTTTAGAGCCTTTAAACTGTTAGTATCATGAAAGTTTCCAAAGGTAAAAGTATTTACTCGCTCACTTATTTCTCTCTCCATGAACTAAAGCACCATGTAGAAATTGGGCATACCGAAAGCTTGCTCATCCTTTGCTTTCATTATTCTCTATGTTTTACATATTATTTCAAAATCTGTGGTGTGAAATGCTGAATAATACAGATAGGAATTAGTATGACACAGCTCTAAAATTTTCCACCATATCAAGTCATCTTCAAATTCCAGTATGCTTCACCTTTCTCAGTAATGGCTATTTGTGTGTGTGCATTGGGTGGGTGGGGGGTCCTTGGACTTTCTAGGCAGGCGCTGTACCACTGAGCTACATCCCCAACCCAGTAAAAGCTACTGAGACCACTGTTGGCTTGTGTTCAGAAGTCTATTGTACTGACTATGGTTTAAATAATGGCTCTTTTCCAAGTTTGTTGAGAATTCTTCTCAGACATTTTATCTTCTCTATAATCTTGTATGAGTTATGCCTAGACAGTTCATAGTTCTTTAAAAAGAAATATGAGAATATACGAATGTCATGTTTTTTGGAAAATGATCAAACATCAGTATAATTAAATTTATTATGCAAAATGATATAAAACTCAGAAAAGAGTGACTTAAGCATTTAATCATTCTTTTGTCTTGAGATTCATTCAAGAAGAGGCTGTTGTCCTGCATAATCTAGATATATGTAAAGTTAAAGTGATGCAATTTGATTAGAAGAACCCTGGATATTCTTCCCATGATGTATAGGCTGCAAACCAAAATTTCTATGAATCTCAGTAGAATGGTATAGTACGACAACATAGATATTAGTTGGGATGTGTAAGAAATATTGCTTAACTATGTTAGAAATTACATGATATGCAAGCAACAATTGGATAATTTTCTTTCTGAAGATACTGGACTATGATTCTTCTGGGATTAAAGCCATTACTCCAAAAAGCAAAAGACAATTTTTAAATTCAAGTTTCATTAATCTATTCATTTCATTATTCATGTATTTGAAATTTCTTATGTTATTATATGTATAGTATACAGTCACTTGAGGGATACAATATATTATAGAATTCCACTTTTTAATAATGTAGAAAACTATTTGGAATTTTAGCTCCTTTAATAAACTTGAAACCTTCAAAAACTGGAAAACCATGGTTCTCAAAATTGCAATCAGAAATAACACAAAAATATTGGAAAAAAATCCCTGGAGAAACTGAGAAGGGTGGCTTGAATTCCCAATGTGAAAGGACATGATGACAGAAATATGAGTGGATGGGGAAAATCTTTCATAACCTTGTAGAAGAATGTGAGAAATTGTACTTTTATTATGAGTAATTATACTACCTTTGAGTACTCAAGTAAGTGAGTACTTTGTTCATGAAGGGTTTTGTTTAAAAATAATTTGGTTTGCAAATGGAAGAATGTGATAAAATTTTTTTTGTTTCCAAACTCTGTGTCAGGTGATACATGTGAACACAGCCATCTTTTTTGCATAAATACTAATGTGGATATTTTCCCCAGAATCATGGAATGAAATGTATTCATGAACCAAGTTACCACTGTACTGATATTAATTAACAAGAAGATTGTAGATGTCTTAAAAAATGGGGAGTAACATGATATTACAATTCAATTTACTAATGTGTAGTAAGAAAGTTATTAGTGTTGTTTAGTTGAACAACGATAGCCCTTTAGTCCAGTTTGATGTTTCACAACTTTGGTCTTACTTATATTTGGGGCCAATCATTTCATGCTGCTTGTGTCCTGAGAGGTGGGCTTTCTTCTGCACTGTAGGCTATTTAGTAACTTTCGCACGCCTTTAACTACTAGAGGGCAGAGACTTTCTCATTACCTACTACCTCACTGTCCACAGTTGTGACTACCAAAAGAGGTCTGACAACACACTCCTTCATCCTCTAGAGGTTAAAATCATCCTTAGTAGTAGAATCAACTTGCTGATAGACAATGTCAGGTGGAAGCTGATGGAGACAAGTTGTGTTATGGGTATATATTAAAGGTGGAGGCAACATGATTTGTTGATGGATTTTAATTGAGGTGATATAAAATGGAATGTCAAGATACCTGAGTATTTAGTAGTGTTGAGAAAATAATGATACAGCTTTACACATGTTAATTTTGGGATGCTTACAAACTATAAAGTGAAAATTTTATCCCATTTTTCCTTCATATGTAACACATAGCTGAGGCATATTTTCCTTTGACATGATATTTTAGGTATATTAGACAGTTTGTCTAGTCTGAGATTGATGAAGTAATGGGAAAATAGTAACTACATATATATCTTGAACAAAAAAATATATAATAATAAATAACTTTACCTAATGAATAAATTAGATTATAAATTACTAAATGCACCAGGCTGACAATTTCATATATCTAAGTTGATGACATTCAGCTGAACAATAGCTTAGGGGAAATTAGAGCATTGAATACAAATTTGAGAAAATAAGAAAGTCTGGGAAAAGACTAACAGAATAAATGCAAAGACTCAAGAAAGTCTGGGAAAAGACCAACAGAATAAATGCAAAGACTCAAGAAATAAACAAAAAACACAGATATATTCCCAGTGTTTCAAAAAGGCAAAAAGTGATACTTTGTAAGGAATGTTACAATGGTTAGACAGCAAAAATAATAATGAAAGTGGAAGAATGAAAGAGTGCAATATGAATAATGACTAGTGATAAATTAGAGGTAGTAAAATAAAATAATGTTGCTACCAAACTACATTATTTAATGTACTAGTCAGCTTCCCATTGCAACAGCAAGCAGAAACACTGAAACAACAACCAGGGTTGGGAGGCAGATTTAGTTACATCAATGAGCATTGATCGGGATCATTCTCAGAATACCAGGCCCTGATCTCTGATGGTCTAGGGCTTACACGGGATAAGCAAGCAGGAAGTACAGAGGCAAAAAGGTTTGTCAGTTGGGGCTTGGTTTATACAATGTGCATCACAGTGACCACCATTTCTAAGAGGCAGAAACAACCAGAACTGGAACAGGAACTATTGCCTGAGCAATTAAGAAGCTGAAGAGTACTGGCTTGGGGGTGGGTTCTATTACACCATGACTGAGGAACAATACATAACTCCCACAGCCTAAAAGGAGGACAGGTTTATGTGGCTCTTGGTCTCATTGGATTCATATTATGGCCAGCTGGTTTTAAGGCAAGCAAATATGCCAAAGAGGAAGGGTTGAGGTACCACATACAGTACTCAAGGGCACGCCTATATGAGCCACCTATAAACCATCTTATGCACACTTTAGAAATAATCAGGCATGAACCAAGCCAAACAAGTTCACAAAACGAAGCCTAACTACATCACTCAACCACTGGTCAACTGACATTCAAATACATTTCCTTAAAACACAATCTCCAAATAAACAGAATATCAAGTTGATAATTCTATGGGTTATAATGCTTGCTATGTTATGTCCTGCATCTGGGACATATGGTGAAATATGAGACCAAGAGGGATTAGGCACCCACAAACCTATATTCTATTTTTATTTTTACACTTTATTTTATGAAATCAGCACATATGTATTTGCATTACATCATGACTACAGTTATCAGGGGAATACTGTATATGTACATAACATATATGGTGGATTAAGTAATGCTCAGCTGAACTGAAAGCATGGTGCTAGATGTGGAAGGCGCACCTGAGGATTATTGCCAACAGCATAAAAGCATAACTGGAGGGGAAGATGTGATGTTGATTCTCCTGGAGAAGCTTGTTATGTTGGTGTTCCTCATATGAACTAGGTTGTTCTCATCATTGGAGGAGCTTGAGTTCTCACTGGTGCTAAGGATGGCTGCAGTTCTTTTGGGGTGAGTTCTGGTCCTTACCTTCCTTGCTTCTTATCTCCACTGAGGCTCCACCAGGGTGCTGGCACAGATCTTTCATTCCTTTGGCACAGTCTTTCTGGTTTCCACCAATGACCTTTGGGCCTTCCCAGTGCAGATCCTTGATACAGAATTGCATGAGACATTGTTGTGGGCTCTCTGCCTTCTGGACTCATGAAGGACATTCTCATGGACTCTAAGCCTTTATCTGGACTTGTAGAGGAAATAACTGTGGGATTCACACCCTCATCTGGATTATTTGCATCTCTAGTGCATGGGCCACTCGCCTGAACTTTTCTGCATTTGACATTTCTGATAAATATTATAAAATAATCCTATAAATTACATATCCTATATTAAATATTTTCCCTGGTAAACTGTAACTATAATAACACATGTCATTTCCTTTTTATCCATGCCCTTCCCCTCCTGTCCGTCCCAAATGCCTCTTCCATTGTCCTCTTCACTTATGAAAAAGCTCTCGCTCTGTTTTCTATTGTTTTATTTTGCTCTATATTTATTTATGTTTTGGATTTATCATATGAAAGTAATCATGGGATATTTAAGATTGTGTCTGATTTATTTCATATCCACAATCTTTCTGTACGGTTGACTTCACACTTAACCTGCAGTTTTTCTCAGCTACTGTTTTACCTTTCAGGTATCTCCAGTTTTCTGGGATATTCACTATCCCATTAACATTGTTTCCATATCTTTACATGTTGGTGTCTTAAAGGCTTGTTGCTTGGCCTTCCAGACCTTCATTTAAATCTGGTTGGAAGCTTTTCTGACCCAAAACTACTTGCATTCTGCATGATATCAACATCTGTGTCAAATGGAAGATGCCTAGGTCTGCTTACAACAGCCTTGACACTTTGGTCCATAAGAGTATCAGCCTATGAGAGCTTAGAGGGATGAGAACAGTGAAAAATCATCCAAGGTAACAAATTCTCTATTACATCTTTTTGGACCAATCATTCTCTTCTCAAATGAAAGCTTTAAGTTTTTGAACCATTGAACTAGTCATAGGTGGTATCCTGCAGATCTCTGAAATGACCCCATGGCATATTTATTTTTATCGCTTTCCAAAGTTCTTGGTTTCTTCTTAATGACATTAATCTTTCAGCAATTATACCTCCTTTGGCCTCAACTTTAAACATACCTCATTATGAGCCAAAGTTCAAGGCTTTTTCTCATATTTCTCTCCTCTGACCTTTGCTCCCAATTCTTTCTGAAAATCAGATTAAAAGTAGCCAATAATAAGCATATTACAGCATGTATATTGGAATGCCTTGAGATTTACTGTATCAATTAGTCTACTGATTCTAATTTCAGATTCATGAACAGTATCAGAACTTGAGTTAAGGATGGATTTTTTTAACCAAAATGTAACATGCATGGCTTGTAACTACTAATGGAGTCTTTGGTACTAATTGTAAAGGCCCTACTGTCAGCATTCCTATCAGCATTCTTGTCTTTGGAACTCCAAACAGCATCACTCATCAGGCATTGCTTACAGTGTTCAAGGGCATCTTCTGCTCTCTTCACTAAGCCTATCCAAACTCCTCTTTTCAAACCTGTATTCTAAAGGCTTTTGAAAAGCATGATAAAGAATAAGCATAGAAATGGCATCATACTTGGTACCAATTTTCTGTAAATTAGTATATTAGTCAACTTCCTGTTACTAAGACACAATACCCAACACCTACAATTTGTAGGAGGGATAATTTATTTTATTCATGCTTTCAGAGCATCATTACCTGTTTTCAAGTCAAAAATATCAGGTTGGGAAGGCATGCTTAGTTCAAGGTTGCAAGGAAGGATATCTGGGGAGCACGGCAGGGAGGCAGTGGTCAGTAACCAGATATAGCACAGAACACCATATCTCTGTGATTCACATAGTTACATTGAAAAATAGACATTAATTCTCTTGGTGACTTTCAAGTCAATCAAAATGGTACATATAAGCATAATCACACCAAAACTTTATGAAAATATTTGAAAAACTAAGTTTGGTAATGTATTATAATTTTGTTTTGTATTTTATTTTAATTTATTTCATTTTACTTTATTTTATTTTATTTTTGACCAGGAATTGAACTTACGACCTCTTGCTTGCCAGGCAGGTGCTGTGCCACTGAGCTATATTCCCGGTAAGTAATATATTTTTACAAAAACATAGAGTCAAAATACACCTAAATAGTGAAATAAAATTAAACTAATAATCAATAAACTGGACCAAAATAAAATTCTACCATTTAACATATAACTAGTGCCAAAAATCAGATAATTGTGTAGTTTAAGTCTACCAAACATTCAATACCCCCATAATAGGTATTCTTACATTGTGCAACCAGTTCTAGAAAATATAAAACAACTAAAAATGTGACAAATTTTCTAACATAATAACTGGATTAAAATATATCTGGCAAAAATTATATCTGGCAGTTAAGTGCAGAGAATGACTTAGTATAATAGAAAATCTGATATACTAATAGTGAGAATGCAACCCGATATTAATTCTGGAAAAGCCTACTTATAATACTGTTAAGAATACACATATTCTAAGACCTGTATAGTATTGTTGCTATGATCCTATAAGAAAAGTCACACAGGGACTGGGAATTTAGCTCAGTGGCACAAGCACTTGCCTGGTAAGAACAAGGTCATTAAATCAATCCCTAGTACCCCCCCAAAAAGTCACACAGTTTCAAAATAAAGTGTGATATCTCTTTTAGTAAGTTATTTTAACATGATTTTTGCTCTTTTGTGAAATACAACTTTATTCCTACTATCAATTTTAGTGATTTGATGAAAAGTACATATATTTGAAATTACCACTGAGCATTAAACTTCAGTAAGTTTGTGTTGGAGTCTAGAGATTGATATTTTGAAATATCTTAAAGGTGATTCTTATATTTTGTATCTCAGTTTAGAATCTGGTGATTAGATGTAAATAGCACATAATGTACTTAATTTTTTTTTTACCATGAGAATTTTCTGTGTAAATTCTCAGACATAGAATTATAGAATTTCTCTAATGGTTGATACATTGTGTCATCTTGACAAGTCTAGAAGCCTAAGTAACTCAGCAGGTCTATATCTTAGTGAGTAAAGTACATGGCCTTACTGCTCTATGATGTTTTTCCTTGTTTAGAAATTTAACTAAGTGACTCAGCAGAAAAATTAGGATCCTCACAACTTCACTGAGGCTGCGCAAGAGGAGGGAAGAAATTATGTGGGGCCTACACCCATGCAAGGACGGATAGCCCACGTGCAATACAAGGCAGGAAGGGAGGTTTTCTCTCCGTTCTTTGGCTCATTTTTTAAAAAAAATATTTAAAGAGAGAAAAAAAAACAACACAACAAAACTGAAAAAAGGGTAGCAACAATACACAATTTCAATGGAAAAAAGAAAAGAACAAAAAAACACTAAGAAATTACTACTTGATAAATTACATACTGTCATCTTGGCAATAGTTGTTCAAGTTACAAAATTAAAGCATACAAAGTAGACATTCAAACAGTGAGACTGTTAACAGTTCTGCTCCATGATCTAACAAAAACACTAATAAGGTCATCTGTCTTACACACTTAAACATACATGCAGTTGTATCATTTAGAGCACTTTCTTTTCTTCTCTTTTTTCACAATAGCAATTACACATTTTGGGTTTTATTACTCATACAGTTCTTATCACTTTTTACAATAGAGACCCAAGGTGATATTTATAAATATGATTCTTATTTATTTCACTAATGAGGATAGTCTCAAGTTGTCTTCATTTCCCTATGAAGGCCTCAAGACCATCATTATTCATAGCTGAGTAATATTCCATTTCATAAAAATACCATATCTTTTTCATCCACTCTGTGGTTGATGAGCATCTTGGTTGTTTCCAATATTAGCTATTACAAATTGTGCTGCTATAAGCATGGGTTCACATATATCACTGTGATATGACCTTTTCATTTTTTCTGGGAAGATACCCAGGAGGGGAATAGCTGGGTTGAATGGAACTTCCAATCAAAGTCTTCTGATAATTCTCCCTATTGATTTCCATAGTCATTCTTTGTTTCTTGTTGCTTTTGCTGTCTTCTACCACCTTTAGGTGTTGTCCCTGTGTCATGGCACCTGCCTGTGAGTCAGCTGATTATGGATTGAAACCTCCCCAAACTGTGAGCTAAATAAACTTTTCTTTGTTTAACCTTGGGTGTTGGTTATTTTGTATTACCAAACAGAGAAAGTAGCCAAGACAATTTCCATATTTCCAGATGGAATAACTGGAGACTCTGACATAGTTAAAAGGTCAAATAACCTCGAAGATCATATAGAGAGTCCATCATTCAGTTTTTCCTTAATTAATGATTAGTCAGTTGATCAGGGTGAGAGAAATGAAGACGTTCATGCCATAGACATGATGTAATGGTTTGTAGCAACAAAGTAAGCATGCATGGATACTTAGACATTTTGCCAAATATATTGAGCCCTAGTTTATATGAAGAAAAACTTTTTAAAAATTATTATATGATGTACTAAGTATATTTACCTTGAATATAAGAAAATAACATAGAAATTTTTCCCTATCAATAACTCAAGTGTAATTTCCAGAATCTTCTCATATGTGTCAGTATCAACGTATATCCTTTAGGATCTACAGCTCACTCTTTTTGGGCTTACATTAAAGAAAATGAGAGGCCTTTGACAGTTAACAGTCATCTCCATTATAAGTCCTGAATAATCAAGAAATAATTAAATCAGTTTGCTTTATAAAAGTTTTCTTGTTTTGTATAACTTTAGTTATGTCATGATGGCCTTCCCTCACCACTTCTCAAGCAAAGTAGATCAACCAACAGATAATAACTTTGATCTTCTTGATAATGTCTGAAATTCTTCAACCACAGACAAAGTGTTACCTTCCAAATGGGAAGAGTTGAAGTATACTAAATCAATCAATTGATCAAGACCATAGCAGATTAATTATAATACCTCAATTTTGAAAAAAGAAAGAAGTGAATAAAATCATTAAAGAAAAATATGAGAGTGGAATAGTTAAGAAAAAGAAAAAAAGGAATAGTATATACTTACTACAGCTTCAATTATATCCAGAATGGGTTTTTCTAAGTTTCTTGGGGGCATTGAAAATGTGAAACAATGTAATAATTATCATTTTAACAGTGGCAAACATGAGTGACTCTGCCTCATAAGAACTACTCAAATTTGTTTAAACTGAGCTTTTTATATGAAGAAATTTACAGAAATTTTGTTGAGATATTATTGCATATATAAATTAAAATTTCATTACACAGAAATGTTCTTCCATGATACACTATGAAATGCTGAAATAGTATCTGGTTAATTAGAAAACTATCTGTGGCTCTTCTGGAAAATTGAAGAAATACTTTCTTAATCTATTTTTTTCTGTTGATTTTGCAATGAAGCAAACTAAACTGGCAAAATAAAAGTGAAGTAATACTACACAAAAAATATAGCTAAAAGTGAAAATTCCTCCAGTCAATAGTTTTGTGTTTAGAGGATTTCTACTCCATGCATCTTTCGTTTCACCCTGAGGTGATGAAAGAAAATAAAATCTGACTCTGCAACAAGAAACATATATTAAAGAATATTTTTATCTGAGAGTTAGAATATTAATAATTGGTAGTGAATAATGGTGAGAAATTAGATAGGGTACAGTAGTAATAATATTCTGGTGATATCCTGTCCTTTGAGGAAGCAGACTGTAGCTCAGTCTTCTTCACATTTCTCTAGTGACTGTATTTTTAAAAATTAGAATAAGCATTATCTTTTAACAAGGATGGAACATTTGTGTGGTTATAAGCTGAAAAGTATTTCTAGAAAATAAGTATTTATTAGGATGAAGCAAAAACTTGTAGTTAAATTTTTCCCACATTTGAATTTGTCATTAGTACTTTGTACAAACATGACTTTAATAAGGTTATTGTATGTCATTTTTTTTAAAACTGGACAACTATAGCCAGGAGTCCCAACACTCATGAGAGTGAGGCAGGAAGGTCACTGCAAATCTGAAACTAGTCTGGGCCACATAGTAAGATCAAGGACAGCCTGAACTACATAGTGAAAAAAAACTAGAAAAAAACCAAATAAATTAATAAGTAAAACAGGAACACTTATGCCAGATTTACAAAGTTGTTGTAAGGATTTGAAATTATATATGTGAATGAACATACACTATTTATAAGTTCAGTAAAGGTTAGTTGTTTATTATCTTTCCTAGAACAATGGAAGGTCTCAAAAATAAAGCCAAATTATAATGCTTTTGCCATTTCTTTTTGTAGCAAATATCCTTAATGACTGCACTGTATTTTGCTTATTAGTTGTGACATTTTTAAGCTGTCCTCAAGTCGAAAAATCACAAATATATGTAGTCTGTGTTTCATAGTTTTCGTAATAAGAATCTCACAAAAACCAATCTATTGGGCAGGGGATTTAGCTCAGTGGCATAAGCACCAGCCTTGTAATCACGCAGTCATGAGTTCAATCCCTGGTACCAATTAAAAAAATCTATTATCTCTAGCCAAAATAGTATAAAAAAACCATAAAACTTCTCTAAGCCAAAGAAATGTGTGCTCATTAACTCTAAAATAGAGTAAGCCAGATCAATTTATGAAGTGATCTATAATTACACCTGTGCTCTAATACCTTGGGTTAACAATACGCAATAGAAAATTTTTCATGGAGTAAACCTTGCTATCAACTTAGATGCTTAATTCATGTAATTAGAGCAATTACAAACTGATTTATTTTGTATATAAATATGAAGGTTACTGAAGGTAATTCCAATATTCATGCAGAACAAATCATATATAATTTAAATATTCTCATTTTAAAGGCCACTGCTAAATGAAAGATTGAGAAATAGAATGCAATCATGAGAAACTGTAGTCTCTCTCAAAATAAAATCAAACAATCGAGCTTATTAATGTTATATAAAATTCAAGCCAATAAAATAATGTGGCTGAAATCTGGAATTGGGAAATTAATTAACACAAAATTAAAATTCTAGTAAGGTGCACCATTTCACTTCTGAGACCAAAAGATAGAGGCAAAGTGCAGGGCTTAAGCAAACTAAAGAAAATGAGTAAACTAAAGGGAAAGTAAACCAGGCATGGCAGTAAGCGTCTGTAATTCCAGCAATGGGAGGCTGAGGTAGGAGGATTCTTATAATGTCAAGACCAGCCTGGGCTACAAAGTTAGCTCAACAACAGCCTGAACTGCATAGCGAGATCCTGTCTCAAAAAGACAAAATAAGTAAATAAACAAATAAAGGCAAGGTAAAATAAGTCTTGAGAGAAATTAAAATGTGAAAGACAAGACTGATGGACAAAAAGCCTGTAGAGTAGAGAAATGCCTGCATTTTTGCATGTCTTCTACCCATTTTAAAGAGCTGCATTTAACCTTGTAGGTTTAGATGCTTTTACGGTGTCCTTTATTTGGAATGCTGCTCAGTAGTGGGAGCTTTCCTTTTTTGTTCTAACAAACCATGTACTAGTACCATTGCCACTGCTTGCTGTGTTCTGTCATGTGGAACTTCCTCACACTTAGAAAAAAATTTCATTAGGAGGGAGCTGAATACATCTGGATATAATCTCTGCAATGTTCAGACACAAATTATATATTCCTGTCATTGGATCATATGCAATGGAAAAGGTTTTAACTGATGTTAATGTGGAAATTCCTCAGATAAGATTAGCAAAGTTCCACATTCCTGTATGGTAGATTATTTGTGGGGACTTCGTCTGCCTAGTTCTGATATACTACCTGGGAATACATGTGAGATGAGTAGGTACTCATGTGAGGATTGAACAGGTAAGGTCTATGAACTCCCCTCTAGTTACAGTAGTCCCTAATTTAGGAACATTTGAGTTGCAAAATTTTACAGGTGTACCATTTAAGACTCAATTTGTCATATTAAAAATGAATCTGATTTATGAACAATTTTCCCAGAGTGGAACTCTTTCACCATCTCAGGACATATTGTACTATGGAAATTACCGGAAACAATTTGTGTTACTGTTACTGGCAACTGAGTTAGATAGAACTGTGTTAGGCAGTGAGACAGGGCTAGGTTCCTGAAGGAGCCATAGAGGAAACCCCCACAAGTTGCAACTATGGGGAAGACAGACATCTCCTGCTGTGTGCCAGGCCTCAAGACAAAAGATAAAATGCACCCACATCCTAAAGATTGATATTCTAAATAGTTCTCTATCACCCTGAGGATGCCAAGTGTCACCATTCCAACATCCTATGGGAAGAGTCACTGTTTTTTAGCATCCCTACTTGCTACATGACTCTCTTCACCATTCATCCCTGATTCAAGCAATTTTACCTGAGCAATTAATCCTATTGGTTGAACATTGTGGTATCCCACCTTATGCCTGCCTTGCAAATGTCCATGTTTTCCCTACCTCAGACATTCTTACCTCTTGGTTTTATTCTATAAAAATCCCTAGAAAAGACAGTCTTTGGCAACCTGCACAAGATCCCTTCTGTCTCTCAGACAAGCTTTCTTTCCCTCAATAAATACATCTCACTCTTACCCTCCTTTGTTCCTGAAATTCATTCTTTGATTTTAGAGAACAGGAATTCATATGAGACATATAGTAGTGTAAGAGTTTTGTTCCCCTATGACATTACTTTAAGTACCCTACTTAAGAACATTCAAGGTTTGAACTTTCACAGATATAAATGAAACTCGCATTATGAAGATTCGTAATGTGAACAAATGTTTAAAGTATCACATGTGTCTGCTCAACACTGTAGCTGCTATGTAGCTCTGTGTTTACTATAAGAATAAAAATAATTTACTTACAGTATTTTTTATTTGGATTTTTAATGGTTTACATTGGATAGTTGTGTCAAAGACATATAAGATTCATTTTGTCTGACATATAAGTGAATTTGACTCAGAAACCATCTCCTGGAAAAGAATTTATCCAAATATTAGAAAATGGAAGGGTATTCCTTGTACTTGGCTAGAAAGAACCAGCATTGTGAAAATGGCCATACTCCCAAAACTGTTATACAGATTTAACACAATCCCAATCAAAATAACTTTGACATACCTCACAGATCTAGAGAAAACACTCCTAAAATTCATTTGGAACCAAAAGAAACCTAGAATAGCAAAGGCAATTCTGGGCAATAAAGTCAAGACAGGAGGCATCACAATTCCTGACTTGAAACTGTACGACAAAGCCTCAGTGATAAATTCAGCATGGTACAGGCAAAGAAATAGACCTGAGGATCAACGGAACAGATTAGAAAATGCAAATATAGGTAGAAAGACACTCAGCAACCTGATATTTCACAAAGGGGCTAAATATGTTCACTGGAAGAAGGATAGCCTCTTTAAAGGTGTTGAAAATATTGGCTGTCCACATGCATAAGCTTGAATCTAGATCCATGCCTATCACCATGCACAAAACTAAAGTCTAAATGGATCAAAGACATCAACATTAAAACAGAAACATTAAATCTCCTGGAAGATAAGGTATATAGAAGTGTTGGAGACCTATTGGTAGGAAGAGAATTCATGAACAAAATGCAAACTGCACAGGAAACACTTCAGAGAATCAACAACTGGGATCTCATATTATTGAAAAGTTTCTGCACTTCAAAAGAAATCACTATCAGAGTGAAAAGAAAACCCACATAATGGGAAAGAATTTTAGCCAGCAACCCCTCAGACAACCTACTCAACCACCTTATTTTTGATAAAGGGGCCAAACATATTTGCTGGAAGAATCACAGTCTTTTCAACAAATGGTGCTGGAAAAATTGGCTTTCCATATGCAGAAGAGTAAAACTAGACCCATGCCTATCACCATGTACTAAGCTAAAATCTAAATGGATCAAAGATCTAAATATTAAAACAGAAACACTAAATCTGCTGGAAGACAAAGTAGGTAAAAACATCAAAGATATAGGGGTAGGTAGAGAATTCATGAACAAGAATCAAACTGCACGAGATATACTTCCCAGAATCAATAACTGGGGCCATATCTTATTAAAGAGTTTCTGCATGTCAAAAGAGATTTCCAGCAGAGTGAAAAGAAAACCCACAAATTGGGAAAAAAACCTTAATGGATTGTCCCTGACAAAGGACTTCTGTCTAGAACTTATAAAGAATTAAAAAACAATCAGACCCTCGAAATTCAAAGCCCTAATCCAAAAATGGGCATCTGAAATGAATACACAATTCTCAGATGTAGAATTACGAATGTTAAATAAATACATGAAAAATGTTCATCATCATTAGTCATTAGAGAAATGAAAATTAAAACTGCACTGAAGTTCTATCTCACCCCAAAAAGAATGGCCAGGATAGAAAAAACTACCAACAACAAGTGCTGGAGAGGCTGTGGGGAAAAAGGAACTCTTCTGCACTGTTGGTGGGAGTGTAGACTGGTGCAGCCACTGTGGAGGTCAGTCTGCAGATTCCTCAAAAAGCTGGATTTGGAAGTCCCATTTGACCCAGCTATTCCGCTTCTAGGCATATTCCCAGAAGAACTGAAAACATCATACCATAGTGATATATGTGCATCCATGTTTATAACATCACAATTTGTACTAACCAGATCTTGGAAACAACCTAAGTGCCCATCAACTGAGGAGTGGATTAAAAAGTTGTGCTATGTTTATACAATGGAGTACTACTTTAGCTATAAAGAATGATCACATTGAGACATTTATAAATACATGGACATGACTTGAGACCATACTCATAAGTGAAATAAATGAAACACACATTTGTAAATACCGTATAGTCTCCCTAGTATGAGAGTTCATAAGAGTATATAAGATTTTATAGTAATCATGATTCCCCATTGCATTGCTTTGAAGCCTTTCAATGTTTTCATTCATCAGTTCGAATGGTTTTAATCTGTTTTGTTTCACTTTATTATGTGTGATGGTATGAACAGTGGTTTTGAAGAAAACAAAACATTATGGCAGCCATGGCTGATTTAATATCGTCTTCCTTAGAAGTCCTACCATGCTTCTACTCTGCTATTACCATCGGTTCTATCAAGTTGTGTCTTACTGGTATTTTAATATATATGATATTATAAACAAATCTTTTTATTAAAAATGAGATATTATAGTAGCCATTGATCATAGTTATTTGGTTCAGAATGTCCTGTAATTCTTTCATGCTCTTGCATGGTATTATACTATTGTGTTATGTTTGATATTATTATATCTGAAAATATGCTCAACTATAGCAGAGAAAGAGATACTCTGCTACTGATAATGTCCGGTTGTCTTGTTGTAAAGTGTTGTGTTGCTTATGTTGTTCTGTTCTGATCTGCTTTGTTCTGCCCTCTTTTGTTTTATTCTCTTTAAAATAACAAAAAGTAATAAGAACTGTAGTAGTAATAAAACCCTACGTGCATAATCGCTGCTGTAAAAGAGAGAGCAAAAGAAAGTGCTCTAAAGGATATAACTGCATGTATGTTTAAGTGTGAAACATAGATGACCATACTACTGTTTTTGTTAGATTGTTTAGCAGAGCTGTTAATAGTCTCACTGTTTGAATTTCTACTTTGTATACCTTAATTTTGTAACTTGAACAACTATTTCCAAGATGACAGTATGTAATTTATCAACTAGTGATTTCTTAGTGGTTTTTTTTTTTGTTGTTGTTCTTTTCTTTTTTTCCTTTGGAATTCTGTATTTTTGCTACCCTTTTTTCTGTTTTGTTTGGTTGTTTTTGTTTTCTTTTTAAATAAAATTTTTTAAAAAATGTAATTGAGGATTTGCATAAAACACAAAGGAATAGAGAAAGGCCAGAAAATAGTTGACTTATTTTGGTTTACTTTGATGAATAGGTTTTTTTTTTTTAAATTGGGAACTTAAAATGGAAACTTTCCTACTACATAGGCAGATATTGTTTTATTTCTAATTTTCAGAAAAATGAAAGAATAAACTGAATGAGAGATGGTCTACACAAATAGGAGTATGGAAAGAGTAATGAAAGGTAGATGTTTATTAAGAGAGAATTGAGCAAAATGTCATGAGACAGAAGGTTTCAAAAGGTTTAAAGAAGCTTGAAATGGGACCTCAAATTTGTAGCAGATTATCCTAGTAAAGAATATACATATATACATATTTTTTCTCATAGTTTTTTCCTGTTTTTTTCTTTTCCCTGGTCCCTAAGTTTTCATAAATTTAAGATCTTTTTGATGAAATGAATTCCTATGTTATATTTACAACCTTCTCACTATGACATTGAAGTGTTTCTTACCCCAAATTTTCCATTACTTTGCTCTATTTACCCATTGTGATACCTAGCCATCTTCATTTAATGTTTTTAGTATGTGAAAAAATATATTAATATATATTTCATGTATATTATATTGTATTGAATTCAGCATTTAAAGGCTATTTCTCCAGAATGTTCTATGCCTTAAAGAATACATACATACATACATACATACATACATACAATTTCTTAGTAGATAAATAGCAAATGCCATTCCAAAAGTGGAGGCAGAAAATTATGGTTCTTTGAATTATTCTCTTACATTCATTTTAAAAGATTCATCTGTTTAACTTGATTTTCTGAATTTTCATAAATGAACACAATGATTATGATTTCAATAGATTACAGGGTTTTAGAAGGTATACATATTTCTTGAAAATATGATCTTATTTAAAAATCACCAAGATTATTTTTATAAAACTTGATTTACAAATTTCTAGTTCTGAACCTTGTAATCTTTACATTAAATTGAAGAAATTGCAGTGAGAATGATTCTTTTTTTTTTTTTGGTACAGGGGATCAAACTCACTACCTTGTGCTTTGCAGGCAGACGTTTATGCCACTGAGCTAAATCTTCAACCTGAGAATGATTTGTTAGGTGATTCTTTTGAAAGAAAATTTTGATATACTTTTGTTATATAAATATTTGAGATCCTCTCTCATATACCTATTGTAGTAAACTGTGACAAAGTATTTGTCTATTAGCATGTTAATCATTTCTGCACATCTCAATATATTCACATAAACTTCAAGTTCAACATCTAAGGGAGTATTCTTTAAACAGTATGTTTCTTTGAATGAAGAATCGTGATGGGTGATATCACGCTGCTTTTATGGAACTTGTTCTTTTTTCCTGACAAGCATTTAGATATAAATACTATAGAGAACACTGCAGCAAAGCTGAGGCTATAAGGAGCCTAAATAAATACGATTTGAGATCACACTGAGGCTCAGTATATGCATGTATGATTTGACTAGGCAAGCACAAAGTAATATATGTGACAGAGCTATGGAATCAAAATAAATACAGTCATAGCTAGAACAGAGTTAATATTATACTGTGTTGATGAGTTCCTATTCTAGAATTGAAAGGAACTAAACTTCTAGGTAGTTGAATTTTTTCATAAACAACAGGGTTGGTCAGAATGTTTTAATGTATTTGTTCAGAGAAACAAAACTCCCTGAATCCTAATTCATTATTCATATCCTGTAAATAAATGATTAGAAAATTAAATAAGTTAATTTTTTTCTATTCTAAGCTCTCAAGTGGATAGCAAGCTGCACTTTTAGAGGGAATATTTAAAGCTTATTTTTGCCACCATGGAAAAACTTTTCTCTCCATAGTTTTGTTAAGAAAATTGATGAAAATATTCAATATGATTGCATCAGGTAGTCTAAAAATAATCATCAAAACAGTGAAAAAAGTCAATAAGAAGAAAATGTGTGAGTGGAAAGATTACATAACTTATAGTAATATGTAATCCTATTTCCTAATAATAATGAAATGTAAAAATAAGACACTTGGTCAATGTTATATAGTATTTTCATGTGGCAACCTGAGACTCATATCAGAAGCAATACTTGCTTTAATAAATGCAACTGATTAAGTCAAATATAGTACTCCAAAATAATATACCATTCTAGATTAATCAAGGAATTTGCATGTTTGAGAAAAAAATGATTCTTATCTCTGACATGATATTGTATTCAAAATATATATGCACAAATCTTGTATGTATTTGCTTAATCAACAGACTTTTAATTTTCTAGAGGAGATCATGATTAGAAATTGAATTAATAACCCTTTAGTACACTTTGTAAAACTACTATATAATTTCATAATATCATAACTCAATAAGAGTAAAAATATTAAAAATGTAACTAAAATTTTAAGATTAAAATATCTAGGGATAATGCTTCAATGAGTTTGTGCAATAGAAACTTGCAGTTGAAATAGATGATAAATATGTTGCACTTCAAATAATGGGGCTGAGGAAATCACTCTCCTCCACCCACTGGCCTTTGGAAAGAACTTTGAACCATTACTGTTTTCATTGCCTTAAGAGACGTAGAAATTAGCAAGACAAAAACCCAGGAAATACTTGAAGCTCTAGGTGAGAGAGCACAGCATTTTTGGTCTCCTGAATTGACCTCCCATGACCTTTATCCTACCAAACATTATTAAAGGTTCATAAATACTCACTACATCTCATAGATGTAATTAAGAGCAGACTAAGTTATGAAACAAAGTGACTTCAAGAAAAATGAAATACCTAAGAATTAGCCTAACTAAGGAAGCAAAAGATCTCTACAAAGAAAACTACAGTCCTCTGAAAAAAGAGATTTCAGTGGACATTGGAAACTACAAAAAGGACCTGGGGCATAGCTCAGTGGCACAGTGTCTGCCTGGCAAGTGCGAGGTCCTGAGTTCAATTTTCAGTAAAAAAAAAAAAAAAAAATCCAAGAAATTAAAAAGATGTTCTTGCCCCTGAATAAGCAGAACAAAACATTGTTAAAATGTTATCTCCAAATTGATATATAGATTCAATGCAGATCCTTTCAAAATCCCAACAGCATACTTTTACAGAACAAGAGAAAACAAACCTAAAATTTATATGGAACCAGAGGAGACACAGAATACCGAAAGGAATTTTGGGCAACAAGAACAAAGTAGGAGACCTTGTAATAGCTAACTTTAAGTTACACTATAAAGCAATAGTGATAAAAACAGCATGGCACCACAACAAAAACATACATAGATCAATAAATTAGAAAAGAAGTATACAAACATCCTCAGACACATTAAGTTATTTGATCTTTGATAAAGGTTCCAAAAGAAAATGTTGGAAGACAGTTTATACATCCAATGGTGCTGTAAAGACTGGTTATCTGTTTGCAGAAGATTAGAGGTAGACTCACATCTCTCACAATTAAACTAAAAATGGACCTAAGATATAAACATTGAAATAGAAATATTAAACCCACTAGAAAATATGAATAATGAATTAGGATTCAGGGAGTTGTGTTTCTCTGAACAAATACATTAAAATATTCTGACCAACCCTGTTTTTTATGATAAAAATCAACTACCTAGAAGTTTAGTTCCTTTCAATTCTAGAATAGAAACTCATCAACACAGTATAAGTTTGAAAAATAGGTGAAGGAAATAGTTTTCTAAATCAAACTTCAACTGTACAAAAAATAACAGCAAAAAATGGGATTATATCAGTCTGAAAACTGCTGTACATCAAAGCAGTCAATAACTAGAGTAAAAGGATAACCTACACAATGGGAACAAATTTTTTGCCAACTACTCTCTAAATAGAAGATTGACATCTAGAATATAGAGAGAGCTCAAAAAACTTAAACCACCTAATGCTGATGTGGCTGTGGTGATAAAGGAACCCTCCTACATTGTTGATGAGAAAGTAAATTAGTGCAAACATTATGGAAATCAGTATGGAGATTTCCCAAAGAACCAAAATTAGAACTTCCATTATGACCCAGCTATCTTCCAGCTAGTTTTATTCTCCAAAGAACTTAAAGCCTCATTCCACAGTGATGCATACAAAGCAATGTGTATAGCAGTGCAATTGGTAATCACTAATCCTGGAAGCAAACTGCTATACCCATCAAAGGATAACTGGATAAAAAAAACTGTGGTATCTAAATATAAGGGAATAATGTTTGGGAATAAAGAATGATAAATTTGACACATTTGTAGGCAAATAAATGCACCTAGTAATTGTCATGTTGAGTGAAACAAATTAGACACAGAAGCTTAAATACAATATGGTATCTCTCATGTGAGTGAGGCAATGTAAAAAAGAGAATAATAAAGGATTGATAGAAGTAGACAAGGGGATAAGTCTCTTGCAGTAGGAAAGGGATCCAAGGGAACAATGGCAAAAAGTGAGAAGGAGAATAGGAAATAAGTACATAAAGGTATGCCATGTATAGGTACCTAATAACCTCAATTATATGCCATAACATGAGTTAAGGTTAATAACAGAAAGAATGAAAATTGGCATAGGGGATTTAGAGGATGAGGGTGGGAGGGAGAATGAAAGAGAAGGGAATTTTAAAAAGAAAAAAGATACTGTATGTGTGGTACCCCAAAAATGAGACGATGTCCAAAAAAGGGGGGAAAATATAGCACTTTATTTTAGCTGGCACCAGCAGCAGAGACAAGGTAGAATCTGCAGAACTCCTCAACAAGGTTACATTTCCAAGGTGTTTATAAAGGAAAAAACCGCAAAGCAAAAGTGGGAAGGGGTGAGGGTGAAGGGGTTTTGTTACAGCTTGTGGTAATTTACTGGAATTTTACAGAGTTTAAAGGTTACAACTACACAGGAGAGGGGGTTTTAGCTTTGTGGTTTAGGGGTCACCCAGTTCCTGGAAATTTACAGAGAACAAAGGTAACAGCTTCCCAGACAGGGGAGTTGCCAAATTCCTGGAATTTTACAGAGAACAAAGGTTGAAATCTAGGACAATGGAAATGGCGCATACAGAAGAGGACGGAAGCACTTAGGTAAGAGTGCAACAGTATGTACAGGTACTCAGTCCTCAAGATGACTGTAAACTGTACTGTAAGCATGTACTAACAAAATTTTATAAAGTTAAAAATGCAAATGCCATAGAAGTTACTCATCACTCTGTCAATCATTCCTGTCAATCTCATCTGAAGAATCAGTGTAACACACCCAGGTTGGGGTCCATGTCCTTTTAAGTCTGTGTGTGTGATCTATCTGTGTGCATTATTTTTTGCTTTCCTCTTTACCTACCACCACTTCTCTGTTTGTGCCATATTTTCTTTTGGGACACACTGTCCCTGAGCAGATCTTCTCATTGATCTTCAATACATGTATTTGTTTATCAATTGCCATTTGGACTGTGCACTTGCAATTCTTTGCTCATAGTTCATAAGGCCCTGGCATGTATCTGTTGGAACCACCCTGCGCTAACAAATGGACAGCACATTAATCTTACTTTCTGATTAGATACATTGAGTATTGTTTTCAATATTATAATTTCCTTGCTGTCTCTGAGGTCTTCCTGACTGAAAAATGTAGTAATACTGAAGTTAAGACAGAAGGTGACATCAAAAATCATTGCTTCAGTAATACTGAAGTTAAGACAGAAGGTGACATCGAAAATCATCAAAAATCAATCAAGTGTGTAGCATTCATTGGCCTTATGTTATAGTTAACTTAGAAGACTTGATTATGAGTTTCAGACTTACCAATGATTAACAATATGACCTTGAACAAGTTAAAATTATTTCAAATACTCTCATGTGCAAAATGAAATGAGTAAAGCTTATGGTATCAGATTTTTAAAATGCAAATGACATAATTTGTGTAAAATTATTTCTAAACTAAAATTTTCTGGGATATCTTTCAATTTATATTTCTGTTGATGATGAATACAATTTATTTCAATTTTCCCCAAACAAGTAATAATGCTCATAAGTATTAAGCCTGCTACAACAATCACTGATGAACTTCTTTCTCAATGTCTGTTTTTTTTTCTTTTTTTATAGGTTCATAGTACATAGTGATTACATTGCTTTGGGAGATGCTTTGGGGGATGTTTCACTGAACTCAATTAAGAATATTTTAAAATAAGCTTTATATATATATATATATATATATATATATATATATATAGAATATATATGGGTTACTGAAATAATGTATTTATAATATGTTTTCCATTTCAAGTTGGGTGCTATATTTATTGCAAGCTCTCATTGCATTTCTTCAATTTAGTCCTTAGTCTTATGATGCAAGTATTCTCTTTAGATTTTAATTTTCCACTTTTCCACAAGAGACTATAAATTTAAAAAAATGTTCAAGTACTCTGGTTTCTCTTCAGATCGTATAAATCTTTTGCCTTTTACTAAAGATTTCCATGGAGAGGAACAATTCTGAGTCTTTCCTCAATTTTTTGAGGCCTTGCATCTAGGCAAGCCTCATTAATGTGTTTAAAAAAATGTTTAATAGTTAAGTTTATGCAATTCATGCAATATTAGTTTTATAATGTGCATGAATATTTTAATTTCAAGGTTCTCTTGGGCAGCAAGGTTGTTTTTGTAAAATATTCAAAATGTATAACTATCCATGAAGAAATTTTTAGTGGTTCATTGAAATGTATTTTAATATACAAATATTAATATAACTTCTTCACCTATATGATAAAGAGATATACTAAAGTAATTGAACATAAAAAGGTACAAATAAACAATAAGGTAGATAGTAATATTCTGGACTATGCAACTTCTTCCAATTTCTTCACCTGAACTTGAGCAGTGTCC
>PVJX010015008.1:0-43546 GCA_004027295.1 Dolichotis patagonum
CAAGAGTCAATATGATAGAGAGTGAATATCTCCAATTGTCTAGTTTTGAAATTTATGTCTCTTACATTGCTTTCTTGTGATCTGCTTTGTTCTGTTTTGTTGTGTTTAATTTTACCCTTTTGATATTGCATGTATGTTTAAATGTGTAAGATGGATGACCATAGTACTGTTTTTGTTAGATCATGGAGCAGAACTGTTAACAGTGTCACTGTCTGAATGTCTACTTTGTATGTTTTAATTTTGTAACATGAACAACTATTTCCAAGTTGTCAGTATGTAATTTATCAAGTAATGATTTCTTAGTGTTTTTTTGTTCTTTTCTTTTTTTCCTTGGAATTCTGTATTGTTACTACCCTTTTTTCTGTTTTGTTTTTTTTCTCTCTTTAAACAAAATAAATAAATAAATAAATAAATTCAGTAATGTAGCTGAATACCAAGTCAACACTTAAAAATCCATACCATTCCTATACAGTAACAAAAAAATCACTGAGAGAGAAATAAGAGAAGCCTCACCCTTCACAATAGCATCCAAAAAATGAAATACTTAGGATTCAATCTAACAAAAGAAGCAGAAGATCTATTCAGGGAAAATTATAGTACCCTGAAAAAAGAAATCAAAGAGGACCTCACAAACTGGAAAGACATCCTTTGTTCATGGATAGGAAGAACAAATATTGTGACAATGGCCATTCTCCCAAAATTGTTATACAGATTCAATGCAATATCAATCAAAATATCACTAGCATACTTCACAGATCTAGAGAAATCACTCCTAAAATTCATCTGTAACCAGAAGAAACCTAGAATAGCAAAGGCAATTCTAAGCAACAAAGGCAAAACAGGAGGCATCACAATCCTTGACTTGAAGTTATACTACAAAGCTACTGTAACAATATCAGCATAGTACTGGAATACAAACAGATCTGAAGATCAATGGAATACATTAGAAGATACAACTACAACTATAAACACACTCAGCCACCTTATCTTTGATAAGGGTGCCAAATATGTTCACTGGAAGAATGACAGTCTGTGTAATAAATGGTGCTAGAAAAATTGGCTCTCCATATGCCAAAAACTAAAACTAGACCCATGCCTACCACCATGTACTAAACTAAAGTGTAAGTGGAACAAAGATCTAAATATTAAAACGCAAACACTAAATCTGTTGGAAGACAAAATAGGTAGAAATCTTGAAGGGATAGGTGTAGGTAGAGAATTCATGAACAAGAATCAAACATACGCGAAATACTTCACAGAATCAATGACTAGGATCACATCCTATTAAAGAGTTTTTGCATGTCAAAAGAAATTTCCAGCAGAGTTAAAAGAAAATCCACAAATTGGGAAAAAATCTTAGTTTTTTAAGCAAAAGGACTTCTGTCTAGAACATATAAAGAATTCAAAAAAATCAGTTCCCTGAAATTCAAAGGGCCAGTCCAAAAATGGGCATCTGAGATGAATACAACAGTTCTCAGATGAAGAAATACTAATGGCAAATAAATACATGTAAAAATGTTCAGCATCATTGGTCATTAGAGAAATGCAAACTAAAACCACTGTGAGATTCCATCTCACTCCAGAAAGAATGACCAGGATAAAGAAAACTACCAACAACAAATGCTGGAGAGGCTGCAGTGAAAAGGGAACTCTTCTGCACTGTTGGTGGGAGTCTAGACAGGTACAACCATTGTGGAGGTCAGTCTAGAGTTTCCTCAAAAAGATGGGATTGGAAGTCTCATTTGACCCAGCTATTCCACTTCTGGGTATATTCCCAGAAGAACTGAAAACATCATATGGGCACCCATATTTATATGTGCACCCATATTTATAGCAGTACAACTTGTAATAGCCAGATCTTGGAAACAACCTAAATTTCCATCAACTGAGGAATGGATAAAAAAGCTGTGGTATTTTTATACAATGGAGTACTACTATAAAGAATGATCACATTGAGATATTTATAAGTAAATGGATGCAACTTGAGACCATACACATAAGTGAAATAAATCAAACTCACCTATGTAAATACCACGTAGTCTCCCTAGTGTAAGAAATGGTAAGAGTATATAAGATACAAAATACTCAGTAAATACAGTGAAAGGATAGGAATTGGCTTAAAGGGGGGAAAATAATATCTCAGAGAAAATGAGGAAAAAAGGAAGGGAAAAGAAAAATATCTAAAATTATATAAACACACTTAGGATAGCTAAGATGATTGTGCTACAGATTGTATAAATTCTTGGAACAAACTAGTTAACATTCATAGGATTGGAACAATTATGCATATTATAGTATGGTGATCTGAGGAGCTCTTGAAAATCATTATGTAAAATAACAATTCTAGTTATGCTCCCACCACCTTGCTTGGAAGTCCTATATTGTCAGTGTTTTGGGCTCTTTGCTATTGTAATTTATTTGTCTTTTTTGTTTCTTTTTTTTGTAGGAATTTGTTTTGTTTTGCTTTTCCCTATAATATAGAAAGGATACGTATACATGTAGAGACTCATACATGCATAGAACTTCTCCTAAACAGTTTATGACAATGGGTTATATAATGCATGATGAAATGAACAGCTACTTTGAAGAAAAAGAGTCATATGGCATCCACTGCAGATACCGTATCGTCATGATGTGAAATCCAGCAATACTATTATTCTTTGTTCAGAGTAATTTTAGTCTGTTTTGTATTATTTAATTTCGACTTACATGAAGGTATGGACAGCTATTTTGAAGAGAACAAGAGACATTATGGCAGCCATTGTTGATTTCCCTATTTTCTGGTTTTGAAGGTCTATAATGCCATCATCATTCTGTTCTGATTAGTTTAATAATATTTTGTTTTGTATTAATTCATTGTGTGTGAAGATATGGACAACTATTTAGAAGAAAACAGGAGGCAATATGATAGCCAGTGATGTTCTCCTGTTGTCCTGCTTTGAAATCTGTGTTACTTACATTGTTTTCTTCTGATCTGCTTTGTTCTGTTTAGTTTTACTCTCTTTAAAATAAAATTTAGAGAAAGAAAAAACTAAATTAAAATGTATATGCTGTACTCAGAAGAGTGTTGGGGCCCCTATGGGCTGCCTTTCCTCCTATCCATCCTTGGCACACCTATTGCTCATCCTGCTCAGGCACACTGGCCTTCATTTAAGGACTTTAGTACACTGCCTTCCCATCCTGAAAGCTTTCATTTATGCCATTCCTTCTGCTTGGAGCATTTTTTCCCTGCTATTTCCATGATCAAGGACTTAGCATATATTTTAACTTCTCAGGTCTTCCTTGGTAATCCTATTTGAAAATATTTCAATCTGCTCTTTTCATTTATTGGACTCTCTTTTCTTTATTATTTTCACTACATATCCAAATATTTTCTGTGTATATATCAATATATATATTTCATATGTATCCTATTTGATTTGTTTGTCCTGTTAGTCTGTATGTCATAAAAATAGTTGTATCTATAATGTTCACTTTTATTTCCTAAGCTCTTAATATCACAGAACAGTGTTTGTTAATTTTGTTTTATATTATTTATTTATTTTTTTGAGACAAAGGCTTTCTATGTAGTCCAGGCTAGCCTTGAACACTCAATGATCCTCTTGCCTCAGCCTCCCAAGTGCTGGGATTACAAGTATGTGCAACCCAGTGAATTTTCAAAGTCACTGAACTCTCCCTGTAATAAATACCTGAATGGCTGGGTTGCAACTACATGTTATGAAAGAAAAAATCTTGACTCTCATCGAGTCAAACTTAAGGGTCAACTACACTTGGACAAAAATGTGAAACCCTTTCTGAAAGTATCATGTAAATGTTAAGTATGTGCATTTTCATTTCCTACTGAATAGCATGGATGATTTAGAACTGTAGAACTCTATAATTTTATAGCTGAAAAAGATTTTCAAATATAATCTTGTTCAACCCCTTCATGTAGGAGTTGAAACTTTCCAACTTATTAATTCAGATGTTCCATCCTTCGTCATTCATATGATGGATACACTTGTTTTATACAGTGTTTTGCTTGGCAGTCTGCAATTTTGGGCACTGAATGTTGGTAGAGTGCTTCAAAATTACATAAAATTCACTTATGATTACTTAGAAGATGGTCACATTTAATTTTCAAATGCAAAGTTTCATGCCATTGTGCATCTCAGGTGTAGAAACTGGAACCAGATTATCAAGATACCACCTCCCTATTCTTTTAGTCCTCCATAATTGGAACAAAATGAGTTTAAAAACCTCAGAAATCTCTTCTTCTCAGCCCATATCTCAGTAGTACTTTGGATTGTTAGACTGGATGAGAAGAGGATAAAGATAAAGGAACATTTTCATCTCCTTTCTTTTATCCCAGCATTATTGATCTGCTATTCAGGCATATAATTATGTTTTCAACTTGAGGAAAATGACAGCTGCATAGCTCTTACATCCTATGTCTTTTAAAACATCAAAGCAAATAGGTTGCAACTATCCAACTCCTCAGAGGTGTTTCCATTGTGTCTTAATTTAATGTTTTGCCAATGGAACATAAAGGAAGGGAGACTATGCTGATGTCAACATCTGCATGAGTTGTAAATGAGGATGTGGCATAAAAAATAACTACTTTGCTAAAAGGACTGACATTACTGCCTTTTGCCACATCTTTATTTAAAGGATTAAAACAACAAACTTCAAACCTATGTAGTGTCTTCCTAAAAGGACTTCTGCTTTGCTCTTTCATTCTGCAGACTGCCTACTGTGTACATTATATTAAGTTCAAGTGGCAAGGTCTAATGGCACGCTGTCCTCAAGGGGGCCACAGTATTTTGGTGGGGATAATCAATGCCTACCGTACACTTTGGTGAAAAAACAGGCTGTGATGGGAACCCAGAAATGAAGAATGCAAATCAGACTGAGGGATCCGGGAAGATTCTAGACCATGGGGAATAAGAAAAGCATTTCCAGCAAAGAGAAGCCTCTGCAAAAGCAGGCAAGAGAAGGTGGAAGAAAAAGGGAAGGAAAACAATCATGCTCACAGATAGAGGTTAAAAAGAAATAAACATTCTGATCCCTGACTCTCTACACTGGTAACCCTGGCTATTTGAAGCATTGTTAAACACAACCTCTCAATCCTGGCCATATGGAATGGCCAACTTAGACTACATCCAACTGTCAGGGAAATTCTAGTAGTGTTGATGAGTGGGGCAGGAAACAGACCTGCACAGATGCCAAGTGTTCCTGGAGGAAACAATTTGCTAAGATTTTCTGTCTTTTAAATAGCACTTCCCATTCCCTAAATCTTCCACCACCTGAAGAAATTCCTGTGTATTCTTTCATTTTGAGCAGTTTATTAAACTGCTCAAACAGACGCCAAAGAGAGCAGCTTTGGAATCTGACCATTTTTATAAGTCATTATTCTTAACGTTTGCAGCCTTGTATCCACTAAGAAGGGCAATGACTTCTGTGAACCAGACAGGCTCTTGGTAACAAATCTTGGTATCCTTCTGTTTTTATCTACCTCATGGGTTTAAAATGACTCTAGGCAACACTGGACAGATATGAATTATACTGTGCTCTGGTACACCAGCATAAATAAAATACTGGTAGATGGAGGATAATTGCAAGTCTTATATATGCATTTATCTTTGTATGAAGCCAGTGACTCTGTACTATGTCAAGAAGATAATAAAAAACAGTGGATAGCTGAATTATGAGTATCTAAGTTTGCCTATTGAAAATAACTCAGTTATTGAAAGTAACAGTGCTTGTGATACAGGGTATGTTGGCTCTGTGGGATAGAATGCAGGATTTAAACAGGAGGGAAGAATTCATGTAGGTTGACATATGCTGATATTAAATCTCTCCAATGTTTACTTTATAATTTGGTTAAAACTGTGATGTGAGGTTTAGTTCATTCCCCCCTACACACATTTTTTTCCTTATCAGCACAGTCATAACATTTAACTCTGGACCTCAGAGTCAAAGGCGTCTATGTTTTTCCCCAAATATTTGTCTTTTCTTTTTATGGGTAATTAATTATTAGAGAGTGATTTTTTTGGTTTGTTTGCTTTGGGGTGTGTGTGTGTGTGTGTGTGTTGTGTTGTTTGTTTTTTTCAGTACCTGGAATCAGATCTAGGGCCTTTGCACTGAATATATCCCTAGCTAATTTTTAAAATTTTTATTTTCGCTTTGAGATGGGGTATTACTAAGTCTCTACATTTGCCAAGCTGGGTTTGAACTGGCAAGCCTCCTGCCTCCTCATCCAAGAGCGCTGAGATTACAGGTGTGCTCCACGATGCCACACCCACTTTATGGAGGTGTTTGACAGTGGTTGTAAGCGCTGTGGTGGTTAAGTGACTAATTCTCAATTGGAATGGAAATGTCTAGCTGATTGGAGTCAGCATGGTTGTAGGAACGGTATAAAAGAAGAATGAGAGGGAAGGATTTCAGCCCATCTTCCTTGGAAGAGATTCTGTCGCTGTTGATTTTCCTTGAAAGAGCTTCATTCCAGATGCTTTTCTTTGGAGGGACACTTCTCTGTTGGGTTGAGCTCCAGTCTTTGCGTCAGTCAAGGATGGCTGCTGCTCTCTCTAGAGGAGCTCTGGCCTTCACCTTTGCCATCCTCAAAGTTTTTAATCCACTAGCAATTTAGCCCTATAGGCAAATAGGTTAAATTTTAGCATGAGAAGAGAAAGAGGAAGCTCTTCCCCATAAAATGCCTCCCTTTTTATGGCAGAACCCTTTCCTATGATCATTGCTACAAGGTCAGATTGGCCATTCCATGTAACCTACTATTAACCTCATAATCATAAATCTGTAAGAAAATATCTGAACTTCAACAACGTTTTAACCAATAAAAAGGTAAGTTTTCCTTGTGAATATTGTTTTTTCATTTTTTACTTGTATCTGTTTACAGTACATAATGATCACGTTCTTCTTTGGGAACTGACATAGTATGTACAAAATACATCTCAGTGCTTTTCCTTATCTCTTTCCCCTTCTGTCCCTTTTCCCCTTCATCTCTTGGTCCCCTTTTTATTTGTAAAAGAATCAGCTCCCTATTTTATATTACCTATTTTCATTTTGTTTTTTATTAATGTTTTGGGTTTCTCATATAAGAGAAATGATGTGATATTTAAGCTTTTGTGTCTGATTCATTTTGCACAACATTATGGTCTCAAGGTACATCCAGTTTCCTACAAATGATTCAAGTTTATCCTTCTTTATGACAGAGTAGTACTTCATTGTGTAGAAATACAATATTTTTTTTTGTTCATCACTGGTGAACACATCAGCCATTTCTAAGGTTTAGCTATTGTGAATTGTGTTGTTATAAACATAGATATGAATGTATTTCACTTAGGGTCTGCAAAGGACTAGATTTAATATAGGACACATAAGTTACAGAATTATTTTATAATAGTTACCAAAAAGTCAAACGCAGAGGAGTATAGGGGATCTGTCCATGGACTAGAGACCCAAGAATCCAACTGAGGGCCTGGATCCCATAGCAATGTCCTGCACGAGTCCAGCTGAAGACCTAGAGCCCATGACAGTATCTTCCATGAGTCCAATTGGAGGCCTAAACCTCATGACACTGTCTCATGCAAGTCTGTATAAAGCATCTGCACTGGGAAAGCCCACAGGTCAGTGGTGAAGACTAGAAACTCTGCACCAGCAGGATGAAGGATCTGTGCCATGGACTGAGGGATCTGCATTGGAGCCAGGAAGCAATGCTCAAAGTAAGGGCCAGAGCTCCCCGAAAGGGAACCTCAGCCATCCCCAGTGACAGTGAGGACCTGAGTTCCTCCAAGGATGAAGACCGCTGTGTTCATGTCAGAAACACCAGCATGCCAAGCTTCCCTAGCAACAGCAGCATCTTTCCCTCCAGTTCTCCTTTTATGCTGTTGGTGACAGTCCTCAAGTAAATTTTGCATACCCACAACCATGCTGACTCAGTTCAGCTGGGTGTTCCAAGTTGAGCATTATTTACTCCACCACAGCATGTATCACTGTAATGTGGTCCCTTTCATTCTTTTGGGAAGATACCTAAAAGGAGAATGGCTGGGTTAAATGAAGTTTCTATTTCCAGTTTCTGAGGAATCTCCATACTGATTTCCATAATGGTTGTACCAGTTTATACTCCCACTATCAGTGTAAAAGAGTCTCTTCTTCCTTACATCCTCACCAGCTTTGTCATTATATGATTTCTTGATGATACCCATATTTCTGGAGTAAGATGGAAATGCAGTCTTGTTTTAATTTGCATCTAATTCCTAGAGAAAACAAATATTTTTTTCGTGTATTTATTGGTCATTTTAACTTCTGAAAAATGTCTGTTTCACTTGTCCAGTTTTTGCTTGAGTCTTTTATTTGTTGGGGTCTAATTTTATTTTTACATTCTTGATATTATTATTCTGTCCAAGGAGAAGCTACCAACTTATTCCCCATTCTGTAGGCAATTTTACTCTTTTGGTTGTTTCCTCTTCTGTGAAGAAATTTTAAGTTTGATATGATCCTATTTGTTTATTCTTGGTGTTATTTCTTGTGCAATTGAGATATTTCAACAACCCCTTACTTACACCTAGGTGTTTAAGAGGTTTGCCTATTTTATCTTCCAGCAGATTAAGTGTTTCTAGTTCAACATTGAGATCTTTGATCTATTTTGATTTTAGTTTAGCACATGATGTGATATTTGGGTCTAGATTTAGTCTTCTGCAAGTGGATGGGCAGTTTCCCCAACACCATTTATTAAAGAGGCTTTCATTAAGGTGACTTTTTGCCCCTTGTTAAAGATCTGATAACTCAGTGTACCTTGGGCTGCTTCTGCTGTCTGGTTCCATTGACCAGATATATGTTTTTGTTCCAGTACCTTGTTGATTTTATCATTACAGTTTTGTAACATAAATCCATGATTGTGATGCGTCCTTCTTGACTTTTGTTATCTAGGAATGCTTTTGATATTCTGGGTCTCAGGTTCAATGTAAATCTGAAGATTATTTGCTCTAGTTCTGTGAAGAATATTATTGATGTTTTGACAATGCATTAAAACTATATCACTTTTGGGGAAGAATAGGTATTTTGATACTGTTGGTTCTATCAGTGAAAGAACAGGGTATTTCTTTCCTTTTTCTGATGCCCTTTTCAATATCCTTTTTTAAAGTAATTTTTTTCATTATAGTGTTCATTCAGTTCTTTCATTAGGTTAGTTCCTAAGTATTTAATTTTTCTTGATCATATTGTTAATGGTATTGCTATCGTAATTTTTTCTTGGTGATTCATTATTGGTATATAGAAACATCTGATTTTTATGTATTGATTTTATATCCTGCTATTCAACTCAGTTTCATTATTAATTCTAAATATTTTTTGGCAGACTTTTGGGGTCTTCTATTTAAAGGAACAAATCACCTGTAAATAATGACATTTTGTCTTCTTCTTTTCCTGTCTTTTTTTGTCTGATTGATCTAGTTAATATTTCAAATACTGTATTGAACAATACATTGTTGTACTGTCCATGATTTTAAAGTGAGGGCTTTCATTTTTCCTTTCTATTTAATATGATTTTGGCATCAGATTTTGTCATAAATGGTTTTTATCAGTTTGAGATGAAGTCCTTTTATACCTATTTTCATCAACATTTTTAAAATCATGAATGGATATGGATTTTATCAAAGTTTTCTTATACATCTATTGCAATGATCATGTGATCTTTCTCTTTTCTTTTGTTTATTTGATGTGTTACTTTTATTGATTTTCATACGTTAAAACTATTCTTGCATGATTGAGATAATGCCTATTTGGTATGTTGTATAATCTTTATGATGATTTGCTGCATTCTCTTTGTCAATATCTTGATGATTTTTGTGTCTATGCTCACTAGATAATTTGACCTGTATTTCTTTTTGGGTTAAGCTTTTGTATGGTTTTGGAATCAGGATAATGTTAGCTTCCAGAAATTACTTTTGGAATACTCCTTCCCTTTCAATTTCATTACAAATTTCTAGGAGTAGTGGCATTAAATCTTTCCTGAAGTTCATATAGAATGCAGCAGTGAATCAATAAGATCCTGGGATTTTCTTAGTTGGTGTGTTTTTATTATTGCTTCAATTTCATTGCCTGTTATTATGCTATTCAGGGTTTTAAAATCTTCTTAGTTTACTTTTGGACATTAACATGGACTTCTGGGATTTAGCCTATGATGGGTCATGGAGAAAATTTTTTCTGATCATAGTCATTTGGAATTCTATATTCCTCTCTTAGCTATATGTTAAACTTGTTTCCCATATTTGGAAAGTTGTCTGCTACTATTTCTGTAAACAGATATTTTTATATCATTTGTGGTATCTTATCATTTTTCAACAATTCTAATTAACCTTAGATTAGTTTTGAGTCATCCAACAGGCATTTGATCCAATTTTCATCTTCTCTTGTTATTTTAAGGTATTAGTATTAATACAAGAAATGGGATCTTTAGGAATAGGATTATTATTCTTATAAAAGAGGCCGAGAGAGCATGTTTGCCCCTCCTACTGTGTGAGAACACAGTCAGAAGGCACCATATATGAATTGAGAGACAGGGTTCTCATCAGGCATTGAATATTTTGGTGGCTTTATCTTGGATTTTTCAGCCTTCTTAAGTGTGGGAAATAATTTTTTGAAGCTATACAGTCTATGGTATTTTGTTAGAGCAGCTGTCATAAACTAAGACAACACTGTATTAAAATCTGGCACATCTGTAAGGGCATAGTACTTTGCAGAGTACCAAGAATCCTAGACCACTATGCTTTTGTTTAGGCTATATGAAATAATTCAGAATTGATGAAGAAATCAGTAACTTTGGTGTTTTATACTGACTTGATGCTCTGGATTTGTTTTCCAATTTTCCTTTGCTTCTAGGCTGCTATGTTTTACGCCCCCACTAAAACTTGATTCTTTTATAATAATTGAGTCTTTAGTAATTAGAAACATTCTGGCCTTTTAAATATTAAATCTCTTTTGGCTTCCTGAGTCAGAAAACTCACCAAGGGACAAAGATGGGTCATTTCTATTGACAACAATGTTGGTCAATCTCCAGGTCAATTTGATGCAAAGCTATCACAGTCTGAATTGATGGCTCAGACAATTGAGCAATGCTGAAATATGAATGTCCCTGGAATAAACCAGATGAGTCCTACTTAAAGATTGCATTGATAATAACTGCTATGCACGTGTGAAGGAAAGAACCAGAGATCAAGTTTTTAATCCAGAGTGGATGCAAATAACTTGACAGTATTCAAAGTGTTAATGACTTTGACAGAAACAGGGGCAACTGCCCAGGACTCAGAAAGGGTTCCATTGCCATGAGGAACTGAGTTTGAATCTTGCCCATAATGCAGGTAAATAACTTCGGTCATGTACTTAACCTGTAGGTGCTTTACCTTGCTCTTTCATTATTCATAGAATAAGGAGATATGAAGCCATGCTTATCTAAGGCTTTTGTGAAGATTAAACTAAATGAAATTACAAGTGCCAAGTACACAATTTTATTTGAACAATGTTTCTGAAAATGTGCAAGAAAGTAACCATCTTTTGTGACAAGGAAGAATACAACTCAAATACCACTAGTTGTCTCACAGAGGCCCCAGTCAGGCTTGCCAGTTTCATAATGACACAATGAAATATTAACATTGCTTATGATTGCAAATTGGGAGCAGGGACAAAGAGAGGCATCCTGTCTTCAAACTGAAAATGAATAAAAGTGTGATTTGAGTCAACTATGTTAGTTCTGCTAGCATTATGCAGCAAGTAATTCTTGCTTTTTAAGTATAAAAATTACTCTGTTGCTATAAACATACCTGCAGGTGATGGGAAAAAAAGAGTAACAAAGTACAGCTTTCAACTTGACAACCACAATAACATGTGAACATTTTGAAGGAATATGCTTTATCTTTGATATTCACAGGTATTAGAGTCTTTGGTTACAAACTCACTACTCCAGCAAAATGTTCTTGCCAATTAATCACCCATAGTTTTTCTGGCTGTAGGGCTTTAGCTGAAAAGTGATTCTCTCTATGGAAATATTGGCATTGCTTCTGCTCCCCAATGGGGATGTTAGGGATGGCTTAATACACTTTTAGGAAAGAAGTACAGCAAGATTCTTTTGTCTTTCTCTTCTGGCAGGAACCGAATGTAGCAGAGCTGGCTTGTAAAGTCAGAACGATGCACTGCCAGAGATAGAAGCCTGTAGACTACTCAAGGGAGAGAGCTCATTTCCCTGGTTTTGATGCGGTCATATCTTCTGTGAATTATAGCACTCGAATGTTTTTCCACTTAGTCATTATTCTGTCATTTGCTTAGCAGGATGCTTTCTTTCTCCTTACCATGGACTGCTGCAAACTCCAGAAATAGCTGTTTCAGAAGCAAGCCAATTCAGGGAGAAGTATCCGGAAAAGCAGTGGTATTAAAGCAGATTAACTTTCACTTAATAATGTTACATTATCTTTTCTTTATCAGTGACTAATCTGACCCTTTAAATAAATCCTGTTCTTGTGCTGGTTTAGATCTGAATGTGACAGGAATCTTCACTGTTCATCATTTCAGGGCCAACTAACTACACACAGTGTGCTGGTCATCTTTGGTTTGTTCTTGTTTAGGATCCTGGAAGCTATGTGGGAAGAAGTCAGTCTATATAAATAAAATGCTTCCCATTTGTTAAATTTTCATCTGGAACTTTTAAATAATCTTTAAGAAGAATAACCAAATACTTACTGTAACTATGGTTCTAGGCTGGTTGTGACCTAGCCACACAACTTCATAAATGGGACTGATTCTCGATCTCTTTAAGCTTGAGAAAGAGTGGTTCCACTGTCTTTGTATATATAATAGACACATGCAATCCTTTTCAACATCTATTTCCTCTTCAGACAAAATAGCATTTTTTTTTTTTTTACAAAAGAACCCTCCTTCTTATTCCATTTGGCTTGGTGATGCTTCTCAACCCATGTGATCTGCTGGATTAATGATGTAAGCCTGACAATTCAGAACATCTCATCTCCAGTCTAATTGGCTGAGGCATGGACATGTGAATCAAGCAAAGCCAACAGCATGCAGCTCTGGACTTTCCTCCAGAATCACTGAGGAAAAGAGCTGTTTCCAATGGTTTACATAGCTTATAAACTGTAAGTCTATAGTGTTTGTCTTTTTTGTTGGAGAGTGTTATCGTTATGTCCACCAAAAGTTTCATGTGTTCAGAGGTGAGGCTTTTGGGTTAGTCCACTGACGAGTTCAGAGCTGAACATGATGTTAGGATGTAGAGCTGGTTGGAAGTGGGGCGTCACTGGGGCTGTGACCTGGTATTTCCCTTCCTGGCTCTTCACTTCACCTGGTGCATTCTGGCTACCATGGGTTGAACACTTTTTATTCTGCCATTGCCCTCTGACATCCTATTTCTGCCATGGAGCCAGCAGACCATAGAGTAAAACTGTTAGCCAAAAATTCACTTTCTTTTTGTTGTGTGTAAGGTATTTTGTCTCAAGAATGAGGAAAGTAAGTAAGATAGAAAATAAATACAACAGAGATGATCAGAGCCAAGAGACGAAGAGGTGAGGAAGGAGCATGAGTAAGACCAAGCAAGAGCAAGAGAGGAACAAGACAGCATTTGAGCTGCTGGCTGCAGCCATATCAAAAGGTATATTTGTGACTTTTTAATTAGCTGAATCTAAATACCCTCAGTTTTGCTGAAACCAATTTGAGTGGAATTTTTAGTTGTTTTCAATTAAAAGATTCTTAATTCCAAAGGCTAAGATTAGAAAGCAGAGGATGATTTAATTATTCTTTGTGTTTTCTCAGTTTCTTTTATATATAAGTTTAGGCAAGTCACAATGTCCTAGACTTTTGTTTTTGTGTAACATCCAACAGTGGATGTGAAATAGCTTTATTTTAGTGCACATTAAATTTGCAATAATAACTTGCATTATTACTGTTGTTATAAATTAGTAATGGCAGACATGTTCACAGGTATCACTTGCTTCAAGGCATACTGAAATCCTTGAAAAATACTTTATTAACCTTTGATGCCATGATGTTAACACTTAACTGACTCCAATAGAAGCCCAAATAAGGTCACTTATATCCAAATGTATTAAGAAATACCTGTCCTATTTTTGCAACAACAGAACAATTAAATGCACATGTATGTGCATATACACATGAATGCTCTCACACCACTGGGCTTTTCTCATTGAAGCAGGGGAAATAATCATTGAATCTAGCTGAATGGTTCTAAAGGTATTATGAAAATATAAATTATAATAAACTTTCAAAGTGCCACTTCATAAAGATCTTCTTTTCAGAATGTTCAATACATAAAGTGTGTTTCAAGAGAACTAATTCCTTCATATCTTATCCGTTTATTCATCCATCATAGATTCAGGTCTTAAATGTGACAACACAAATAAGACCCATTAAAAAGCAGTTTGTAAAAGACTTTCAGTTGAAAAACAATAAATGGGCTAAATATTTTCATTTTACAGTTGTATGGAAGAGAAACAGGTTTATTTGGCACTTAGGGGCACAAAAAATTAATACAGTGTAGTAGTTCAGCATAAATTGTGAAATAATGAACATATCATAATGAATGTTAAATTCCACAGCCATACGACAAGCATGACAAAATATATCGAAGAAAGAACAACCAGTCACAGATGTATAGAGAGTCTGTTTTTCAGCAAGTGGCCCTTGTTTTCTAATCATGATTGACTAATAGAGTAAAAAACTAAATTTGCTTCTCTTGCCTTTTAAGTACAGTGGAGATCCTCTCTACATGGCCTGCTTTCAGAATTTCCTGATTAGCTCATGTATGGTTTAGGAGGTAAAAACAAATTGCCTGAAAAGATCTGTGATCAAGACGTGTTTCTACTAATGTTAAAAAAAAAGACACCCTCTATTTGAAGCAGAATTGAAACAGCCTTTGATGTACAAAAGTAGCTTCAAATGTTTTAAAGAGATTACTTGATTTTCCTTTGAAAGAATAGGAGATAGTACTTCAGTTCCAACTGTTCTGTTGCAACCAAGTTTTGCAAATTTTCTTTCTTCTTTAACTTTCAAAACACACTTTGTGAAAGTATGCTCACAGCTTAAGAGGAAAAGTATGTCCTTTGACCAGGTGTTTTTAAGAAAAGACACACAGTGTTTATATCCTGCGATCACTGGTGATGAAATTGAGAAGGTCTCAGTTTCATGATGGGTGTGGTGAAAGAAATGTGAATTTTAGATGCAGACTTGTGGTTTTGCTCATAAATGTTTATAACCTTGGGCAAGGACGTATCCCTTCAGCTCTTTAAACTTTCTCCTCTTCCCCATTATGAATGGAGGGAAATTATATGTACTTTGAAGACTTATAAGAAAATTAAGAGGAGGATATACAAAAAAGTTATTTCTGCTGGACATCCTAACATGTATTAATCATGTTCTCCAACTCTATTTTGCCTAATACAGAACTCTAAATTCTCACTTGTTTACTTAACACCTTTAATATCCTCAAGAAAACTATGCACCCAAATTTCACTGTACCTTTTTTGGTCAAAATTTGTCCATCATACATTTTATTTTTAGACTGAAAATAAGAGGTAAAAGTTACTCAGAGAAAAGTAGGACAGTATTGAGAAATGAATATAACACATTTATTTTATTTTGTTATGTTTATTTTTGCAAAACACTTGGTCTTTGTCAACTGACCTACCCAGGGCAAGCCATTCATACTTAGCTTAAATTTAACTTGAAAAATGGCAATAAGGCTTCTACTTAAATACGCTGAATAATGTGCTATGAAAATGAAGTAGGTCATGTTTTGAATATTTTCTTCAAAAGTCATATTGAAATTTATTAAATTTTAGTGTTAATGTCTTTTCTTTTTGCACTAGGGATTAAACTGAGGACCTTGTGCATGGTAGGAAACACAATCACTGAATTATCCCCAGCCCACTTACATTAAAATTCAATTGCCATTGTGGTGATATTACAATGTGGGACTTCTAAGAGGTGATGACCTCATGAAGTCACTGTCCACATAAATGGACTGGGGTTATTACAACAGGGGTGCTATCAAAGAATAGGTTATTTTAAAAAGGGGGACTTGGTTCCCTTTTCCCATCGGTCTTATTTCCTTCCTTCCAATTTCCCCTTTCTCCTGTTCTCCTACCGTGTGATGGCTTCTGTCATTGTATAAAATAACAAAAAGACCTCCATAAAATGCAAACCCTTGATCTTGAACTTCCCAGCATCCAGAACCTTAAATAAATAAGCTTCTGTTCTTTACAACTTGCCCACTCTGTGCACCTTATTATAGTAACACAAAAAGTTTAAAATTCATAGGGTTGTGATCTGGTAGAAAGAACCCAGTTTCTGAAGTTTCCTCAACAAATATTCTTCTAAATCCATTATTTTCTGTCTCTGTGGCTTGTGACATATTTCTTCTGATCGTCAATTTTCTCATGTAAAAAATATGGAATTTCCTGCTCCTTTTATTGAATATTTCAGGGTGATTAAATGTAATTATATGTAAAACAACTATCATACTGTCTGGTATAAAGATATTTAATAACAATTGCTACTGGAGGTTTATAACCCTTTTCTGAAAGGTGTGGGAACAGAAATTTTTGTATTTTGATACTTTTTTGATTCTGTGCATAGATTATGTTTTACCAGTTAAGCATCTCTAATCCAAATAATTCAAATTCAAAAACAGGTAAAAATTTTGGAGCATTTCAGAGATTTAGGCTAGGGATGTTCAACTTTTACAATAATATGTGTTTCAAGCAATGTATAGTTTGGACAGTAGGATCTTACAGTGATTGTTAATATAAATCGATACTTTTACTTTTCACATGAAAGTTGAGTTTTGTTTAAAACTTCTGGATCTTATGAAAGTTAGTGTACAACTAAATTTCTTTGGAGTATCATGGTAATGTGTTGGTAACAGACAGAATAGTTCTTCATACAATCAGTTGAAAATGGGGTATCACAATAATCTCCTCTAGTTTCTTCATATGGGAAAGGGCTATAAAAGAGTTACTCTCTTCAATTACAACTAGTATAAACAAAATAAAATTAATGTGATCAGCCAACTAAAGTAGTAAGCAGAACACTTGTAAATATGGTCTGAGAAATGTCAGAGTCTTTCACAGCTAATCAAGATAATGGCAGTTCACTGACTTGTGCCAAGTGGTCTCTGGTGGGACACAGGAAGATCTGTTACATTCAGTCATTGTGAACCTTACCTACCAGAATTCAAATGTGTGACATGTTAACAAGCTCTGCCCAAGATTAAAGAAGATTAAAATAGATGGAAAGGTTTTATACGGCCCAGAGAAATAATCCTTCAGATCATTAAAAAGAATTATTTTTCTTTGTTCATTGAAGTTCTTTCAAAACTGAGTTGGTGTACTAAAGAGATGAGTGGGCTATTATAGAAAGTGGAAAATAGTATTCTGTTTATTGGATCTACACTTTAAACTAAGTCACTGGTATTTTAGTTCATAGACTTATCTTTGATTCCTCAGGATAGCATAATATCAGATCAGTAGAGCATAGACATTCTTGAGTAAATTGTCAATGGGTATGAAATGATCTTAAAGTGAAGAAAGGAAAAGTAAAGTGAATGTAAATAATCCATTATTTCTGAAATTAACACAAGACCCAGAAGTTTATCTCCCTTACCCTTATGTGAAATTGAAGAGGGGAATAAGAGAAAGTCATTAATGGATTTGGAAAGAGACTACAGGATCAAGATGAGGAACACATGATAAAAATACAGTAAGTTCCAAACTTATAAACATTTGCATACTTTCACCGGTAACAAGAGATCTCACATCAGGTAGATGAGGGTAACTCATGGAAGTAGCTCATGTTTCTGCTGGACATCGTCACAGCTGTGCTGTTGTGTACTTACTATACAGTGCAATAGTGTATAGTAAAACAGTTCTGAATCAGAGTCCAAGAGGTCTGGAAGCAAGAGGAAAAGCAGTGGTGCTGTGGAGATTTTTTTATGCCTTACATTGTATATTTGTGTCAGTGGTGTATAAGACACACTTCATCAGACATACAAACAAATCCAACATATGAACATTCTCCCAGAATTTAACTTGTTTGTAAATTGCAGATATATTATATACTTTGGGTAAGTCCCTTTAAATTTTGAAGACAGTTTATTTAATTCTCCCATTTTGCTTGTGTAGAAGACAGATAGGTCTCGGAAAATGACAGTAGATTACTGTAAACTGAATCAAGTGGTGATTCCAGTTGCAACTGCTTTACCAGTTGTGGTTTAGTTGCTTGAGCAGATTAACACATCTGGTACTTGGTATGTAGCTATTGATTTGGCAAATGCCATCTTCTCCATATCTATTCATAAGGATCACCAGAAATAATTTTCTTTCAGCTGGCAAGGCCAGAAATATACCTTCAGTCTCTTACCTCAGTGTTAATGTTAACTAGGCAGCCCCGTGTCACAACTTAGTTCACAGGGATCTTGATTGCCTTTCCCTCCAAAATGATATGACATTGGTCCATTTCATTGATGATATTATGCTGATTGGGCCTAGTGAGAAGGAGGTAGCAACCACTCTGGACTTGTTAGAAAAGCATTTGAGAGCGAGAGGATGGGAAATAAATCCAACAGCAATTCAAGATCCTTCTACCTCACTGAAATTTCCAGGAGTTCAGTGGTGTGTAGAATATAGAGATCTTACAAGATAAGTTGTTGCATCTGGTAGCCCCTGCAACCAAAAAAGAGACCCATTACCTGGGGGAGGCACTATATGAATTTTGGAGGCAACACATTAGTAAGACAGTCAAGTGTCTTACTCCAGCTCATTTATTGAGTGATTCAGAAAGCTACTAGTTTTGAGTGGGGCCCAGAACAAGAAAAGGTTCTGCAACAGGTCCAGGCTGCTATTGAGCTTCTCTCCCACTGGGGCCATATGAGCTAGCAGATCCAGTGTTCTTTGAAGTGTCAGTGGCAGGTAGAGATGTTGTTTGCTGTCCCTGGCAGCCCCCCAGAGGTGAATTGCAGCAGGGGCCTTTAGGATTTTGGAGCAAGACTCTGTCATCATTTTCAGACAATTACTCTCCTTTTATAAAACAAATCTTGGCCTGCTACTTGGCCTTAATGAAAACTGAACACTTGACCATGAGAAACCAGGTCACCATGTGACCTGAGTTGCCTATCATGGCCTGGGCATTACCTGATCCACCAAGTCATAAGTTTGGATGTGCACAGCAACAGTCTATCTTTAAATGGAAATTGTATATTCATGATCAAGCCAGGTCAGGTCCAGAGGGTACAAATTACATGAGGAAGTTGCCCAAATACTTATGGATCTACACCTGCTATACTGCCTTCCATTTCCCAGCCTGCATCCATGGCCTTGTGGGGTGTACCAAATGATCAGGAAGAGAAAGCTAGGGCCTGGTTTACAGATGGTTTTGCATGTTATACAGGCACCACCCACAAGTAGACAGCTGCAGCATTAAAGCCCATTTCTGGGACATTCTGAAGGATGGTGGTAAAAGGAAATCATCACAGTGTGTGGAACTTCAGGCAGTGCACTTGGTAAGATACAGATGTGCAACTGTATGCTGATTCGTGGGCCATAGCCAATAGGTTTGACTGGATGGTCAGGAATTTAGGAGGAACATAACTGGAAAATTGGTGACAAAAGTATTTGGGGAAGAGGCGTGTGGGTAGAACTCTCCTTGTGGGCAAAGAATGTAAAAATATTTGTTTCCCATGTAAACTGAAAGATGACACTGGTAGAAGAGGACTTTAATAATCAAGTGGATAAGATGACCCATTCTTTGGATAGTGGTCAACTTCCTTCTTCAGCCACCCCTGTCATTGCCCAATGGACCCAGGAATAGAGTGGCTATGCTGGCAGGAATGGAGGTTATGCATGGGCTCCAGATACCACTCCCACTAACAAAAGCTCATGTGGATACAGCTGCTGCCAGATGCCCAATATGCTAGCAACATAGGCCAACACTGAATTCCTGATATGGCTCCATTCTTCAGGGTGGTCAGCCTGTGACCTGGTGACAGGCTTATTATATTGGACCACTTCCATCATGGAAGGGACTACACTTTGTCCTCACTGGCATAGACACATATCCTGGATGTGGATTTGCCTTTGCTGCACAGAATGCTTCTGCCAAAATTACCATCTATGGACTCACAGCATGGAATGCCACATAACATTGCTCTGACAATGGAGTATATTTTATAGTCAAAGAAATGAGGCAATGTGCTCATGCTTATGGAATTCACTGGTCTTACCATGTTCACCACCATCCAGAAATGGCTGGGTTGATAGAAATGTGAAATGGTCTTTTGAAGACACAATTACAGTATCAGCTAGGTGGCAATGGTTTTCAGAGTTGGGTTAAGGTACCTCAAAAGGCTGCATATGTTTTAAATCAGCATCCACTATTTGGCACTCCAATAACCAAGATTCATGGTTCCAGGAATCAAGGATGGACATAGGAGTGGTACCACTCACCATTACCCCTAGTGATCGATGAGCAACATTTTGCTTCCTGTCCCCATTACCTTATGTTCTTCTGGCTTAGAAGTCATACTTTCAGAGTAGGAAAGGCTTGTATCAGAAAGCACAACAATGATACCACTGAACTGAAAGCTAAAACTTCCCTTTGGTCATTTTGGTCTCCTCATGTCTCTGAGGAAATAAGCTCAAAGGGAGTCACAGTATTTTCAGGTGTCCATGGGAAATTGGACTACTACTCCACAATGGAGGAAAGGAAGAATATATGTGGAGTGCAGACAATTCCTTAGGGTGCCTCCTTGTATTACCACACTCTGTTATTAAAGTCAGTGGGAAACTACAACAACCTAATATAGGCAGAGTGACAAAAGGCCCAGAGACTTCAGGAATAAAGTTGTGGGTCAGTCCACCAGGGAAAGAACCAACATTTGTGGAGGTGCTTGCTGAAGGCCAAAGGAATACAGATTGAGTAGTGGAAGAAGGTAGTTCTAAATACCAGCTATGACCCTGTGATCAGCTACAGAAAAGGGAATTGTAATTCTACTATTTCTCCCCCAATATAATTCTAATGTGATATAATTTTGATAGACTTAATACTGGTTTTTATGGATTGTTAAGGCTGTGTTACAATGTTCAAATTGTGAAATGATAAGAGTAAGTATCACTCAAGGAAAACTTACCTGCTATTCTGGTAAGGAAATTAGTGTATTTCCACTTGTAAGCAGGCTAGTTATAACATGTTAGGCAATTACAAGCATGTCTTTGTATCTGAAGACTGATTTTTAAAAATGTGTCTGGTTGCCAAATGGTCAAGGGGTGGACTGTACTGATCAATATATTGTGTCAATTTGAGAAGCTTAACTAAGTAACTCAGCAGTTCTACACCCTAGGGTGTATAGGACGTGCCCTTACTGCTCTAGGATGCTATTCATTGGGTCAACTTGAGAAATTTAGAACTTTAACTCAGAAGGGGGCCAGGGTCCTTACTTTGTAAACATCTTCAGTCTGTGCAAGAGGAGGGCACAGAGATAGAGAGGGTGTAAAGGACTCCTCACCAGGGTGGGTAGTCTGCATACAAAACAAGGGAAATGAGGGAGGACTGATTGCTGGTTCATCGGAGGAGCTCCAGTCTTCACCCTCGGCTTGGACATCATCACCTGGCTTGCAGTGCAGACTGTTCAGCTTCCACCTAGGACTCATCAGTTTTCTGGCATAGACTCTTCAGCCTTTTGTCACAGACCCATTTACCTCCTGCTCTGGACTTGCACAGAACACTGAAGTTAGCTCCAGACCCTGGACTGAACCATTCAACTTCCAGCATGCAGATACCTTCTGCACACTTTCTCATTGATTGCTGTGGCTGACTGTCTTAGTTACTTTTTATTCGTCGCTGAGACAAAATATCTGATGCCCAAAGTTGGGAAAGGAAAGGTTTATTTCTTACAGTTTTTGGAGGTTTCAGTCCATACTCAGTTGGCTCCAAGGCAAGGTGGCATGGCGGGGCTGCAGTTCATGGTGGCTGCAAACAGCAAGGTAGAAACCAGCAAGAGAAAGACACACCTTCTTCCTGCCATGACATCACATCCTGGCTCCACTCCTAGGAGGGTGTAGCACTGACACCACCAATCTAAGCACTAGACAATGAACCAATCACAAATGCACAATGCAAATACATGAGGCCTGGGGGCCACCCACATAAACCATGACACTGACCATCATAAGTCAATCTTGTAATTTCTTATACATTTTTATATCTTGTATTGTATTTGTTTCTCTAGTAAACCCTGACTGATCCAAAGGCTTAAATACATATATTGTCAATAAGAATAGAACAGTTATGAAAAGACAGAACAATTGTCAATATTGTTCATGATTTTTTTTGTAGATTCTGGTTTGTGTTTAAAGTATAAGCAACAAAGTATAAGGCTTTTGTGATTAATCTTTTGCTGATGAAAAGCAAATGATGCAGTAAATGAAAGCATAAACTCTCAACACAGATGGTCCTGAGTTTGTTATTTCCTTGAATGTAGTTTCAGGTAATTAGGCTATCTTTAAGTTTCTGTTTCCATTTTTAAAAAACATTGTATAATTTTTATTGCTTAATCATGAGTTATCCCAAATGTATCTGATCCTTGTAGCATAGCTGGATAATTCAAATTTAAACATTCTAAGGCAGTTGCAATCAGGTGTAGACTGGGCCAGCAATCATGGTTTGACTAGCGTTGAGGATCCACTTTCAAGAAGGCTGTCAGCTGCAGGACTTAGTCCTTACTGTATGAACTCTGTGAGGCTGATTGAGTATCCTCATGACAGGGCAGTTGGCTTCTTTTAGAGCAAGGGAGATCCAGGAAGAATCTGCTGTATCTTTTATAATTTAACTTTGATTGTAATATATCATCATTACTTTCATTTTCCATAGGCACTGATATAATATTCCTGGGCTAAAGTATTAAAAAGTTGGAATTATTGGGGGATACCATAGAGGCAGGCTATAATATCTTAATTATCTTATTATGATATTAAGTGAATAAAAGGTTGCACATAAATCTATTATCCTAGTCCTTGATACATGGTAAAGATTCAGTTACAGACTGTCTAAGTGTTAGTACAATCTTCATGCTTCTTTCATTATAAGAGTTTAAGTGCCTAGCTATTAGTATTACTGTTACTATTGTCAATATTATTACTCCTATCAATTTACCAAAGGTTTTAGCACTGTAGTAACTGTTACTGTTAGCAGACAATGCGTTAGAGACAAAACCTTACCTTGAAGTGCAAATAGCATCAGTTTGGGAATAGAGAGAAGTATTTGGAGATTCTATACCCTGTTCAGTCATAGTAAAGGATACTCTTCCCTAAATCTTGCCCATATGCCAAAACTTCCTTAATTGAATCTAGAAAATAATTTACTTCTCTGCCAATTGTGTCCTGAGTCTTAAATTGAAGAAGGAAAGGAGAGGGAGGTGGGGCATTAATTACATTACAGTTTTCAATTATTGTCTAAAGTAGACATAGGTGGAGAGGATTACTCTTACCTTGTTTCCTAGATAAGGAAACCAGAACTCAGGGAAATGAGGCAGGTTGTTTAATTGTCCCTCAACATTAGGCAGCGTAGCATAATTGAGCCCTTGTCGTCTACATGCATCACTGGTTGAATTTTCCCCTTTCTTATCTATTACCTGGAGCCTGACTATAGCCTAGTTTCATAGAGCTGGCCTGTTAGATACTGTACTTTGTTTATCATCTTTTTTCATTACTTCAATAAGTAGGGCACAAAAATGTGAAAGACAATGATATCAACCTTACTAATAATGGTATCTCTTGGAATGTACAGAGTAATTTATAGAAGTAGCTTCTCTCTGAAGATTAAATTTATAAGGTTGGTCCCCTTTTCCAAGGATGCAGTACTTAGGAAGTTATGTTTTGAAGGTTTGAAAGAAGAGCTATCCAATCACTGGAAAAAAGAAAAGATATCCATGACAGAATAAAGGCAGCACTCACAAGTTCCAGCAGAAGCACATATGTGGAATCATCTGGACACAGAGCTTTGGGTTGTCTGACAGTCTTGGAAGAGCTGTGTATGTGAACTAATTGGGACAGGTAGAAGGGTCTCTGTGACTGAGTTTCACTCTGCAAGATCAGCTCATTCTTATAGCTCAGCTCCTCCCTCACGATACATAAGGTACATGTGTGGTCCAAAGAAGCTTTTAACCCAAATATATAAATTAACAATGAATGCTTTGAAATCTTTCTGACATGAAACATAATTTTTAGTGATTAGGGAGATCAGTTTTTCTAAAATATTTTAAGGTAAGTTTTTTCTTCCATGCTCCCACTGGAATGTGTATGCATGATTTGCAAAACATAATTATATATTTTAATTCTTAGGTGCGTAAGAATAGCTTAAGTGCATAGGAAACAAATGCCTGAGGAACCACATTGGCTTGAAAGAGGCCACATCTCAGTATATACCACTGGGTTCTTTGGTTAAAAATAGCTACCACAGTGTTGGGTTTCCCCAGCCTTCATGCCAATGGGTTCCCGATGCAGACAGGAGGCTGAGTGAGGTATTTGTTTGAGAGGTACCATGACAGGACATGGGTAACTCTGTCATATTCGTTGCAGAGTGTCTGCCTAGGCTTATGCTAAGTTGCAGTCATGCAGAACATGGCAGGAAGGAGGAGGCTAATGACTGAGCCCTAAGGTGCTCCTAGCTCAGTGAAGAAGGCCTACTGAAGTGTTTTGTTCCAATTATTAACCTCTTTTTATATCGTGACCTTGAACGTGACCCCTTTTGCCTGCATAGGAATTAGCATGACTGGGTACTAGACATAGCTTGAGTTTAAACTTCCCTTCACTTCCTGTTATGCTGATACATTGTGTCAATCTGAGACCTGTAGAAGCTGAACTAAGTAACTCAACAGTTCTATAGCCTAGGGTGTAGAGGACATGCCCATCCTGCTCTAGGATGTGCTTCATTGTGTCAATTGGAGAAGTTTAGAAGCTTAAGAGACTTAGCAGGGAGCCAGGTTCCTCACTTTGTAAGTATCTTAGGCCTGTGCAAGAGGTGTCATAGAGATGGTGTGAGTGCTATATTCACCAGAAGGCAGGTAGCCTGCATATAATATAAAGGGGGAAAAGAGGCTTGTTCTCCCCCTTTTTGGTCTTGTTGCTTTTTCTGTCTTCCACTGCCATGAAATGTTGCCCCTGTGCCATGCCATCCTGCTTTGGAGCTACCTGACTACAGACTGAAATCTCTACAAACTATAAGCTAAATATAAATCTTTCCTTTTTTAATTTTGGGCATTGGGTTATTTTGTCTCAGCAAGAGGAAAGTAACCAACACACTTCCTAAGATGAGCATGCATATGGTCTTATTATAAAGGAAAACACTGGTCCTAAACTACTTTGATTCAAGAATTTTGTGTATTTTTTGCAGAACCTTGTGGCTGCTCAAGGATCAAGCTGTAATGCCCTAAGTGAAATATGAAGAGGTACCTTCTGCTTACTCGACTCCAGTAGACTCCCTCCCCTTACACTCAAATACCATAAGAACTGCTGTGTTAATTGTTGAGCTGAAGTGCAATATATGGTCTTGTTTTATCTCTGCAAACACAGTCCCTTATGTTGCAGTATAAACTGTGTGGAATTTCTCACCCTTGTCTATAAATTAGGCAGAACCATTCTGGAGCTTGCTGCCATTTCTTCTAAACTTAATCTCATCTCTGCCCTCACCAAATAATTTCTTCCCTTTCAAGTGCTAAAATGTGAGGGAGGACCCCTTATTTTATTGCAAAGTGAACAGCAAGTAAACAGAGAAATGTGATTAAAGTGCAATTGAGTATAGGCAGGAACTAAACCACCCCAAGCCCATCAGTTTCTATGCTACCTTAAAGAGAGAGAAAGAAAAAAATCACAGCACCTTGGTTGGAAAATTGTACTAAATGAACCTCCTATGCTCTGCTCTCTCTGCAACCGATTACACAAAATGATGTACTATGGACCATGATGCTCTGGGGTACAGCTAGGGGAAGTTGTTGTTTGCCGGTTAGTGTGATTCTCTATGGGTTGTAGACATTCTTGAGCTCAAAAGTCTAGAATGGCTGTTTTACCTTCTGAATTTTATGGAGGGAAATATCAAAAGATAATCCAATTAGTTTTTACAAGTTCAAAAAAAATTTACAGTCTTCTACATGTGGAAACTGATTCCAAATCCTGGGGATGTAGTGCAAAAGAAAAAAAATGGCTCAGTAGCACAAAGCTCTAATGGTTCAATATGTGTTAAATGTATTTTTCCTGAAGTGACCAAAGAATTATATTTTAGTGACTTCTGGGAAGCACTGGCCACATATCCAGGTCAGTGATGCAAAGTCAGCAGCCCTAAGTTTGAATTTAGACTGGATCATTTATCATCTACGGATCTAACCTAAGGTGATTTATTTAAATTCTCTTAAGCTTCAATTCCATGTTAAAAGTAGGGTTAAAAAAGAAAATGCTGATGGTACTCTTGTATGGCTACTTGAGACAATGTACATAAATTCTTAATAATGTGTTCAATTAACGCTGATAAAAATCTGTGCAGAAATGTACATTTGTAAAGAAGTACCTGTTTTCAGGTTACACAGATGATTGTTTAGTTCAATGCGTACTGGAAATCAATTGTCTTAATTCTTATACTATGGCCATTCCTGTTGCACATGAAAGTTTGGGGTGATTTCCGTTGTTTTGGACCATTGGTTAGCAAAGCATAACTATGGACCTATAAAAACAAATGTGGAAATTTCTGTGAGACTAGACTTAACAGATCAGATTTTACATTTTTACATCATTTCCTAAGTGATTCTCATAAAACCCTTCTGTTAACTATTAATCACAGATAGTGAGGGGCCCCGGGTGAGGAAACAATGGTGTGAGGTGAATACAAGTAAGAGCAGCTGGAGGAAGCAATAGGCGAGTACCCACTTTGTGGAAGAGGGCACCAGCTTCATCTCTTTGGAACTGGGACCAAATAGTCAGTGGGAGCCATAAAAGACAGCTAAAATTAACTGGAAAGAATTATAATATGTGAAAGAATGATATGATCCTAAAGACAGGAGAAAATGTACTGCTGTGCCTGGGTGAATAGTTTACTGAGTTACATGGAAACACCAACCAAGGAATATGAAAGAAATATTCAATAAAGTGAGCAGCTGGGGTGGGTGCCAAACTTCTGTCAAAATATCCACTCAGTGCAGGCTCACGGGCTCTCTGTCTACCAGTCTTCTGCCAGGTAATCACTGATGGGGAATTATTAATAGTTTTAGTGCATCCCACCAGGACTGTACACAGAACCCAGTCAGTAAGTTAAGATGAAATCTCTGGGCCTTATCCCACATCAGTAAGTGCTCAAGGTCATGTGATAATCAATCTTTGGAAGACTGTGAATTAAGTACAGAAATGTTTGTAAGAACCAAGTAATAATCATTTTTAAAGATTCTGTTCATTTAGTATTTTATACAATGTGGTGTTTTCTGTAACTGTAATTTTTAGAGAATTTGCCCTATTAGCCTTATAATTTTACTATAAAATGTGTAATTGATATAGAATGGGGATAGCAAGTTAAAATTCTATTATATTATTCTATAGCACTGAACATTTAAGATTACAATTTATAATTATATGTCTCATAATTTAGGTGCATAAGAATAGTTTAAGGTCACAGGAAACAAATGACTGAGAAACTGTTGGTTTGCGAGAGGGAACATCAGAGTAAATATCAATAAGTACTTTGGTAAACAGCAGGCAATGTGATATTGTGGTTCCCCAGGCTATTCCTGGTTCACGGCGACGGGATCTAGAAGTAGACAGGAACCTGGCTAAGGGACTTACTGCAGAGTCACTATGATGGCACCTTTGTGACCCTGCGGTAGTCATTGCAGAGTGGCTGCCCAGGCCTGGGCTAAACTGGAATAACATAGATCATGGAAGTAGAGAAGGCTCAGAGTCATGGTGCTGCTAGCTCAGTCGGGAAGGGTGAGAGCACTGACCAAGCTGAGCGAGTGCCCAAGTCTGTCAAGTGCTGGTTTCAGTCACTAATGCCAAGCAGTGAGCACTTCCCAGGCAGCCTGGGGACATGGCCACAGATACCAGTCGGAACAGCAAACCTCTTAGCCATAAATCCTCAAAGGCAAGTAAGTCCCCTGTCCAACTCCTCAGATAATACTTAAGAGAAAAATAATGGTATGATGGAGTGTAGACTCAGAAATTGTGCTATACCTGATGGACTCTTTACATGATTGTTAGACTTGGTCATGGATTAGCACAAAATTTGGAGTTCATTAGGAAAACAAATTATTTGCAAAGAATAAAAGAGAAGAATCACATTCTCTGTACCTCCCAATGGTACTGTCAGTAATCTTTTTTCTCTCATATCATGCTAAGATAACTCTCATCTCATCGATTCACAGAGTGAGAGTTGGAAACAAATTTATAAGTTATACCAACATCCTCATTTTTCAGATGAGCAACATAAGGCAAGAAAATTTTAAATCTCTTTGACAGGTAGAATAGCATGGTGACCAGAAACCTAAGCCTTGGAATCTTGGAATTAGATGGACCTGCACCTAAATCCTGCTATATATCATTTGCTGGCTATATAACCATTCCAAAGCCTTAGTGTTCATATCTCTAAAATGGGAGCACCACAGAGCCATTTCAGATCATTCTTTTGAGGATCATAGCAAGAACATATTTAAAATATTTAGGATAGCACCTGGAAGAGTCACTCAGTAAACACTAGCCATTTTCATTGTCCAAGTTCAGGCCATGGGAAGAGACAGAAAAAGCTGAAGAGAGGACACACAGGTCTCCAAGAGGGCAACTACAGACACCAGTCATGATTAGCACTCTTCCTGCCTGGGATTCAGATGAACCTAGTGTGGTTAATATTGCCTATCTGCTAGGCTGCAGTGAGTTCCAGGGTTGTTTCCCCAGGGTATTCATTTGAGCTGATTAAAGCTTTTCTAGCATTCCATTTGCATCTGTTAGGTTCTTCTGTACTATTTGTATTGGTTTGTTATTATGCTGTTTACCTTGAACAGCTTTGCTCTTTTTAAAGAAACAAACATGTAACTCTTCCGTGGAGATCCCAGCCATACTTTAAATGACTGTTCCTCTGTGCTCCCAGTGGCTGTGTAACGAAGCAAAGGGGGACGTGGGGCCTGAAACAGGGCTGGGCTGGACTAAGAGTCTACTTTTTGCTGTGTGTGACTTTCTTATACCCTGAGGGTCTCTCTGAATCTTGGGTTTTTGTTAATCTTTTTTATTGATAGGATTTGGGTGTGGTAATTATGAAGTGCCTTTCTGTAACAGGAATTTATAGGCTCCTTTTGCTAAACACCACTGACTCCTTCCTTGAAGCTTTATTTTGTATTTATCTCCTTAACTACCTTAAATACTGGGTCATTTCTGTACACAGGCATGTTAATCATTTAAGGACCACCCATCCTGTTTTATGATTCTTTTTCAGCCCTAAATATACCTAACATCTCTTTTCAACACTGAGAACCTAAATTATAGTAACTAAAGTATTTTTAAGATTGGTAAGGAAATTCAACTGCAAGCGTTTATGAGACCTCCTGTCCAGACTCCCTGTAATCACACCTAGAATTCTTCAATCATATTCCTAAAGCTGTAGCTTCTAGGAACAGCAGAGCTGTGCAGAGTGATTACACTAATGAGATCCATAAGTGGAATCACTTACTCCACGGCAAGAACAAAACACTCTCCTCCTGCCCCACGCAGGAACAGTCATGACATAGAAACAATATTATCTCCTCAAATGATAATGATTTCATCAGAGCCAATGTGTAGAACTAGAACTGAGACAATGGTCAATCAGATCACAGTTTGATCAAGACCACTTAATTATGTATGCCTTTCATTTCTATCTCAGTTGTCCCTCTATTTAAACCAAAAGGTCCTTTCAGTAACCTTAAAAACAAGGCAGGGATGCTTGATCCCATTCATCTTCCCAGTCTAACTAGCTTGATTAAATTGTTTTCCTTTCTCTCCATTACTTTTTTCTGTTTGCCTTTGTTTGGGGTTACTGGGAAGACCTGATTTGTTGGGACCCTCAGATCAGGCCTCTGGCTCAGAACCCCAGTAGTATGTCTACATCTGAAATCCTCTAACCTGTTTGGCACCTTGGCAGGTTGACTGAAAGAGTTTGAATGAAGACAGCAAACACACCTTTTCATCCACTTTTCAGTTGTACTGACAACTAAGGCAGGCAGCTCTCATTTCACACAAGCTGAAATCAATACGTGTGTGAATAACAGACATTGATATCAAATGACAAAATTAGATAAACAAGAAAATGAGCAACCAACCTCTGTGAGAACTCAGCATTAACCAGGAAAAAAGGCTTTTATTCCTGGTATTATTACTTATAATGCTCAACCCTATGGTATAGGGCTTCACAATTTTCAATTTTTACTTGAATCTCACACAGTCGCAGTGAGGCGGCTACTCTTACTGGTCTATTCAGGAAAAATTCGGACAAAAAGCACAACAACAGACTTACCGTAAGCTACTATGTCTAACTGGGGTAGGGTTTTCCATGATTATCAAATATTTTCCGCTGCCTTTTCACTGGAACACTTGCTTTTCCATGTTTCTTCCATTTTCCCATTTAACTGCAAAATTATTCTGCATAGATACATGATGCACACTTCATTGGTGAAAGGATTCCTTATCTTCTCACACCACATTTCCCCCTAATATCAGGAGACTCCTATTACAATGGGGAGAGCATTACTAGTCTCTTCAAAATTCAGTCTCTTGATCTCTCCTTACTGTTCCTTCTGTACCGTCCCTTCAATGCCTCCCTTCTAATGGGTCATACAAATAGGCTGCGGTGTTTTCTATCTTTGAAATTTTCCTCAAATCCATGTCTTCCTTCAGTTCCAGTCCTAATACTCTCTTCCCTTTCATCATCAAGCTTATCAGAAGAGTTCCCTATCACAATGACTCTTCTTCTATCAACTAATTCTGATATGGGCTGTCCTTGAACCTATTCCAAAGAAACTACCCTTACAAGGGCATCAGGAGCTCTATGTCGCCCAGTCTTATGGATACCTCACTGTCTCTGTCTTTATCTCTGAGGAGAAATTAAATCAGACCAATATTGTTCACCTCTGAATATCTTGACTGTCATCTTTCCAATTTTTCTCCTGCCTAAGGTTTCTCCCTTTAATTTTCCTTAGCACTGTTCCTCCCAAGATATCTAAATGTTGGAGTTACTCAAGGTTCAGCTCAGGTTTTTCTATTTTCATTTCTGCATTTACAGTGAGATTCAAGAGTTTAAAATATGTGCATTTTAGGAATGTCCACCTTTCCATCCCTAATCTCAGAGCTCTTTTTTGATTACCAGATTTTCATCTCCAGTTACTTATGAGATATCTCCACTTGGCGATCTCTGTCATCTCAAAATAAATGTATATCTGATTGAACTATTGATCTGCAGTCTGTACCTATCATACCCAATTTCTTGCCTCCCTTGTTTTAAGCATTTTTAGGAATGTCATTATAATCAGCTACCCAACTGATCATCCAGAAACCTATACAAGTCTTTTTAGCATTGCCTTCAAAATAGAATCCAAATCCATCTTCACTGTCTCATCCAGACCCATGGTATTTCACCTAGTGATAGGTCTTAAAATAACAAAATTTTTTGAAGGATTTGGGATATGTGGGGCAACATATCTCTTTACCTGGACAGATAGTAGGTGGTTAACAGACAGGATTAGCACAGCCTGGGAGCTTGTTAAAATGTGCATGCATGAGCCTCATACTGATTTGCTGAATCTGAACTGTTAGATTCTGAAAGTAGGGCTCAGGAATCTGTTTATCTGCAGTCTCTAGGTGCTGTTTCTGGAATACTAGAAGGTTACATGTCACATATGCTCAGAGCACTGCTGAGAAAAAGCATAAGGCTCCTCCCGCCCCTGAATGTCTGCAAAAGTTTTCAGCATGGTGAGAAGTACCTGGCATCATTATCCCAATGGATCATGGCTAACAACCATGTGATGCTTGTGCGGTACTTCAGAAGACAGACTAGCACAATAAAATCATGAACTGGGAATTCAATTTTTTAAAAAAAATTATATTAAGTTCTTTGAAGATATAATAACTTGCAATGGTAAAAACAAAATTTGAACTGTACAAAATACCTACAAGTGATTTTGTAATTATTTCAAAGCTACTACTATCTTTCCCTAGTGATGATCAATAATTTACATTTCTCATTTATTTCCTCTAGAAAGTTTCCTTGAGTACCTAAGTAACACACATATCTATATGTTTATTTTTATACAGTCTGTTCTGTTTTAACATAATGTAAACTAAACCACATACTCTTTTTTTTAAACTATCACTTTTCACACATCTATAGATTCCTTGTTCTTTCTAGTGGTAGTTTCATTGACTTGACCATTTTATTTTATTTATCCACTGCTAGCCATCTCAGTTGCTTCCAAGTTTTTGCTATTATAAACAGCCCTGCAAGAAAATACGCTTATTCTCAGACATGTGCCTGAATATATCGGTGGGATAATTGAAAACAGCACCTGGCAGTGTGTTTGTCTTACTTCCCTCACCTGACAATTTCCAGGGATCCTGCTAGGTAGTTTTATTCACAAATCATTCTATTTTCAGCAATATGTAAACCTTTCTTATTAGAGAAAAGATCTCATTAAGTGCACGCTAGCTCTCTGCTTGCCGTGTGTTTTTAAGAACCACATGGAGAGCAGAGGTATTTCAGAAGCTAAGGAAGAGTAAAATGTTCATGGATGGTAAATGCTTATATTTCTCCTTCCTTAATTTTTCAATTGCTGTTTCATGTATGAGATACATAGAGAAAGAATACTTTAGTTTTCTTCTCATTTTCTGTATTGTTTATACTCTGGGTGTTTGTGGGAGTTCTATATTTTTTATGATTTGCTTATAAAATACATAAAACATAGCTTACTGGTTTCTGCTTGCAGGAGTCTTTATTTAGTTTATTTAGTATTTTAAAATGAAAAAAGAATAAAAACAGTGGTATGGAAATCCCAAATAGAAAAAGAAATTCAAAATACAATAATAGGAGAATAACAATTATTAATATATTGTACATTATTATCTTCAAAGTAGTTGCTCAGATCACAAGACATAGGCATGAAAAAATGATTAAACAATGAAAGCACAAAGCATTCTTTTTGATGAACAGGGATTAATAGTATAACTATCTATCATATGTAGTCTCTTCTCATATTCATTTTCTCTTTTCCGCCATCCCAGTTGTTTTTCCTTTTGAGGAGTTTCTTCCCCATTCACTTTCACAATAGTTATTGTACATTTTGGATCTTATTCACTCTTTCAGTTTTTTTAAACTGGGAGACAATACAATGTCTACAGATGTGAGTCCTGTTTATTTCAAGTATGGTCTAAGTTGCATCCATTTACCTACAAAAGCCTTGAGTTTATCCTTCTTTATAACTGAGTAGTACTCCATTGTATAAAAATATCTTGTGTTCTTATCCATTCTGTGGTTGACAAGCATTTAGGTTGTTTACAAGATTTAGCTATTGTAAATTGTGCTGCAATAAACATGGATGCACATATATCTTTGTGGTATGATGTTTCCAATTCTTTTGGGAAAATACCCAGAAGAGAAATAGCTGGGTTGAATGGGATCTCCAATCTTGATTTTTTGAAGTATCTCCATACTGATTTCCACAGTGGTTTTACCATGCTACAATCTCACCAACAGTGGAGAAGGTTTCCTTTTTCCCCACATTGCTGCCACCATTTGTTATTGGTTTATTTCTTGGTTATAGTCATTCTTTCCAGAGTAAGATGGAATCTTAGTGTTATTTTAATTTGCTTTTATCAATTGACCAATCATGCTGAACATTTTTCATATATTTATTTACCATTTGTATTTCTTCATCTGAGAGGTACATATTCATCTCAGATGCCCATTTTTCGAATGGATCTTTGAATTTGGAAGATACAATCTTTTTCAGTTCTTTAGAGAGAAGTCCTTTGTCTGAGGGACAGTTGACTAAAATTTTCCTCACCCTACATATTTTCTTTTCACTATGTTGGTGATTTATTTTGATGTACAAAAGCTTTTTAATAAGATGAAATCCTAGTTGTTGATTATTTTACGTACTTACCATAAAATTTGGGTTTTGTTTATGAAGTCTGCCTACCTGTATGTCTTCAAGATTTCTACTTATTTTCTCTTCCAGTACATTTAGTGTTTCTGTTCTAATATTTAGATCTTTGATCTGTTTTGACTTAATTCAATTCATGGTGATAGACATGGGTCTAGTTTTAGTCTTTGGCATGTGGAGAGCCAGATTTTTCAGCACCACTTATTAAAGAGGCTATCTTTCTTTCAGTGAATGTGTTTGGCTCCTTTGTCAAACATAAGGTGATTGACAGTCTTGAGTTTGTGGCTGAATTTTCTAATTTGTTATTGATCCTCAGGTCTGTTTTATTGCCAGTGTCATGTTGATTTCATCACAGCAGCTTTGTAGTATTATTTCAAGTCAAGGATTGTCATGTCTCCTGCCTTGTCTTTGTTGCCCAGGATTGCCTTGGTTATTCTAGGTTTCTTCTGCTTTCAGATAAATTTTAGGAATGTTTTTGTCATCTGTGAGGTATGATAATGGTATTTTGATCAGGATTGCATTAAATCTCTATAATAGTTTTGGGAGTATGACAATTTTTGCAATATTCCTATTCATGAGCAATGGATATCTTTTCAAGTTCTGGTATCCTTTTCAATTTCATTTTTCAAAGTACTCTAATTTTCAGTATGTAGATCTTTTACATCTTCTGTTAGATTGATTCCTAGGTATTTCATTTCCCTTCATGCTATCATGAAGGATGTTTCCCTAATTTCTATCTCCATCGCTCATCATTTGTGTATAGGAATGCTATTAATTTTTGAGTGTTGACTTTGTATCCAGCTACTCAATTTGGTTATTAACTCCAGGAGTCTTTTGGTGGGTTTTTTGGGGTCTTCTATGTAGAGTTTCATATCATCTGAGAGTAATGGTAATTTAACTTCTTCCTTTCTTATCTTTATTCCTATTATTTTTCCCTTATATCTAGTTGCTCTGGCTAATGCTTCCAGAAATATATTGAACAGGAGTGTTGATGGTGGACTTGTTCCCAATTTTAGAGCAAAGCTTTCAGTTTTTGACCATTTAGTAGGATGTTGGTTGTTGGTTTGTCATAGATGGCTTTTATCAGGTTGAGGTAAAGACTATCTATTCAGATTTTCCATAGGGTTTTTTTTTATAAGGAATAAGTATTGGACTTTATCAAAAGCTTTTTCTGCATCTGTTGAGATGATTATGTGGATTTTGTCTTTGGCTCTTTTGATATGATGTATTACATTTATTGATTTACATATGATTTGAATCATCCCTGCCTTTCTAATGAATCTCACTTGGTCATGGTGTAAAATACTGATGATTTCTTCCATTCTGTTTACTAGTATTTTATTGAGGATTTTTGCATCTATGGTCATTAGGGAGATTGGCCTGTAGTTCTTTTTTTTTGGTTGGGTCTTTCTCTGGTTTCCCTATCAGCATAATACTTGCTTCCCAGATAAGCTAAGCAGAATGGCTTCCCTTTCACTTTCACTGAAGAGCTTGAGGAGTATTGGTAGTAAATATTCTCTAAATTTCTTCTTTCTTTGTTTCTTATAGTTTTTCTTTGATAAGTTGATAAGTTTTAATTACATTTTCTATTTCATTAACTGATACAGAGTTATTCAAAGATTTTATAACCTCTTGATTCAGCTTTGATAATTCACATATTTCTTGAAATCTGTCCATTTCTCCTGTGTTTTCCATCCTATGCGAGTAATGATTTTTGAAGTAGGTATGGGTGATCTTCTGAACTTTCTCAGTATCTGTAATGACTTCAGCCTTTTCATTCCTCATTGCATGAATTTGAGTTCATTCCTTTTCTTGATAAGGTTGGCTAGGAGGTTATCAACTTTGTTTATTCTTTCAAAGAACCAAATCTTCATTTCATTAATTCTTTGTATTGCTTTCTTAGCCTCAATTGCATTAATTCCTGCTCTGATCTTTATAATTTCCTCCCTCCTATGAGCTTTGAGTTTAACTTGCTCTTATTTTCTAGAAGCTTGAGGTACAGCACTAGGTTGCTTATTTGTTTTAATTCTGTTTCCCTGATGTGAGAATTCACTGCTATATGTTTTCCTCTTAGTACTGCTTTCATTGCATCCCACGGGTTCTGGTATGTTGTATATACATTTTTATTTTATTGTAAATAGTGTTTAATTTCTTCCTTAATTTCATCTGTGACCCATTGGTTATTCAGGAGGGTGTTGTTTAATGCCCATGTGTTCATGGAGTTTTTGTGGTTTCTTTTGCCATTAATTTCCAGTTTCTTTGCACTATGGTCGGATAATCTGCATGGGATAATTTCAATTCCTTTCCATTTACTTAAGCATATCCTGCATGCTAATGTATGGTGTATTTTAGACAATATCCTAGTGGAGCTGAGAAAAATGTGTATTCTGATTCTGATGAGTGGAACACTCTGCAAACAGTGTAAGTTCATTTGTTCACATGTTTGATACAGTTATTTCCTTGGTAACTTTTGTCTAGTGGATCTATCTCTTTGTGACAGTGGGGTATTAAGTTCCCCCATTATAATTGTGTTATTGCTTAGCTGATTTTTCATGCATATTAATATTTGTCTTGCACAGTTGGGTGCTCCCATATTTGGTGCATACATATTTATGATTGTTATCTCTTCCTGTAATTTTTTCCCCTAACAAGTATGTAGTGACCTTCTTTATCTCTTTTGATCATTTTGGTTTGATGTTCATATTGTCTGAAAACAGCATAGCTATCCCTGTTTTTTTCTTGGTTCGTGTTGCATGGAGTATTATTTTCTATTCTTTGACTTTCAGTTTATGCGTTTCTTTTTGAGTTAAGTATATTTCCTATATACAGCATACTGTTGGATCTTGTTTCTTAATCCATTCTTCCAATTTTTTTTATTAGAGAATAGAGGTCATTTATATTGATGATTACAACTGGCATGTATTGACTTATCTTTGTTATGTTATTTCCCTGTTGCGGGTTCCCTGATTTTCCCATTTTATTGTTTGCTTTGCCTGGTGGTTTCTTTCTGTTGTTGTTCTGGGAAATGTCATTTCCATTTCTATCTAGAATATCTTTCAGTACTCTTTCTAGGTTTGGTTTGGTTGATATGAATTTCTTCAATTGTTCTTTCTCATGGAAGTATCTTATTTCTCCATTAATTTTGAAAGAACTTTTCAGGGTACATCAATCTGGGCTGGAAGTTGCTTTCTTTCAAGTCTTGAAATACCTCCTTCCAACCTCTTCTTGACTTGAGGGTTTGTGTTGAGAAGTAGTCCGTGCTTCTAATGGACTTTCCTTATAAGTGGTCTGTTTGTTTCCTCTAACAGCTTTTAATATTCTGTTTTTGTGAATTTCTAGGATTTGATTATTATATGCCTGGGAATAGAGTTATTTTGGTGGTGGATGTTTGGAGTTTTATATGACTCACTTATCTGTATGTCAGATTCTATTCTCATGCTTGGGAAATTTTCTGCTATTACTTTTGCAGATAATTTTTTAATGTTATTTGTGTTGACTACTGCTTTTCATTGACACCTGTCATCCTTATATTGATTTGCTTTGCATCGTCTTGGAGTTGTTTGTTATTTCATGGTCCCTTGCTATTTTTAAGAGATTGTTCCTTTCATGATCACTAGCTGTGATACTGTCTTCAAAGACTGAAAGTCTAACTTGAGTTTCATTCAAATGGTTTTGCCAGCTTTCAATAGAACTTTTAATTTTAATTTCTTTGATATCTTTTTGAATTTGTTTCATGCATTCTTTTTCTTTCCTACATTTTTAATTCAAGGTTTCTATCATCTTCCTATGCTGCTTTTGTTTGTTTGTTTATTTTGGTACCAGGGATCAAACTCATGACCTCGTGCTTGCTAGGCAGGTGCTTATATGGCTGAGCTAAACCCCTGGCCCCATTATATTTTTTTTATGTATGTTTTCTCCAGCTATGCTGAACAATTTCTTCATTAAGGTGGTCATTTCTTTTTTTTCCTGAGAGATTATTTCTGATCTTCTTTCCTTATAGCCTTGTTGATTGGTTTCTTTGCTTGCTATATTTTCAGAAATTTCATGTGTGTGTGTCTTCCAATGTCTTCTATGTGGATGTCTCCTGTGCTTGTTCTGGATGGGCTGGAAGTCTGAGATTGCATTTTGCCTTTTCATTGTGTCATTTTCCCTTCTTGGTTCATATTTTGGTCTTTTCAATCTGGCTAGTCTTGCTTGTCTATTGTGTGTGTCTTAGTCAGAGTCCTACTGTGTGGTGGCATTCTCCAAGTTTCTGGGCCTACAGTGTAGGGGAGGCACCAGTCATCTGAATTCCTCCTGCATGGATAGTTGGGTGAGTCCTGGATTCTTCTCTGGATCACTAGTATAGTTGTACTGATGTGAACCAACCCTTAGCTCATACCGTTACTGCTAATTCAGTGTTTTCTAGGCCTACAGACCCATCTGTCCATAGTGTACACACCCATCAAGAACCTATTGTGTCACTCAGAATCTCTCAGGCCTGCCCAGGGTCCTCTGGGTGGAGGTAGGGCTCATCTGCACTCTCACCAGCCTTCCCAAGTTCCTCCTTGTGGAGAGAGGGCTCGCCTGCATTCTGGAGACCCATCAAGGTCCTCTGGGCAGTAGGAAGGATCGCTGGCCTTCTTGCCAGTCTAGAGAGATCCTCTAGGTGGAGGGAGTTGTCAGTTTCTTGCCATCTTGTTGAGGTAAACCAGGTAGGGGGACTCACTGATGCTCTCACTAACCTGCAGAGCTCCTCCAGGGTGGGGGGAAGGTTCACTGGTTCTCTGTTGTGGTCCCCCCAGTTCCTCAGTGTGGGGGGAGGGGTCACTGGATCTCTCAGGGCCCATCAAGCTCCTCCTAATATCTACTTTTCATGCAAAGTATATCAATCATTCAGCACTCCCAAGAAACAATTGTGCTTCTATAAATTCAATTCCAATCCTTCTTAACTAATATATATTGTTGATTCAGTAACCAGGAGTCTATTTTTAATAAGTTTGTATGTTTTGCTCAAAGTGACCTCACAGCATTCCGTAGAATATACGTACACACAAAAAAACTGGCATATTCACACTCACCACTTCGGTTGTGTGAGAAAATTCTACTGCAAGAGGGTTACAGATGATTTTTTCTTTGCTTCTAGGAAGATGGAAGACATCCTGACAAGGATTTTATTTTCATTGTAGTGGGCTGTCAGCATGGCCATTTATCATAGCCTGAGTTAATAAGGAAAGAACAGAAGAAAGACGGCTTGCTGCCAAACAGCTTGGGGATGTTCAGGGCTGTACAGATCAATCAACTGGGCACACTGGTTATTGTCTGCTCATCAATTCATTTTCATTGAGTTTCAGGACAGATATGACCAGCTGGTTTTATTTATTTATTTATTTATTTATTTATTTTTACTTTTTTCCTGAGCCATGATCCTAAACTAACTGCCTGTCCTCGCTTTCCAATTCCAATCTTTTAAAGCCCACAGGACACCCATCAAGGTGGTACATTGTGTTTAGAATGAAGTATTCTACTGGAAATCAACCAGTGACAGACCACTGCTCTTTCCCATTGACCAAATACAGAGCAGCCTTAAGGGGTTTTCAAAGCTAATAGGCAAAAGACATTGGCATCAACCCATCTGAAATACAAAGAGAGACATTTGTACATTTCTGATAGCATAATAAACAAAAAAAAAAAACAAAAGTGTTTTCAGAGGTGCTAGGAGACATCTGGGCCACAACATTCAATTTCATTTGGTGATTGTAATGGACATTTGTTATTTCCTTTCATCCGGAATTCATTCCCCTCTACTGAAAACAGCTTTCTAATTTTTCTGAGAAAAGCATGTCCTCTGCCACTTTCAGATCTTGTGTTTTGTGTTGAGTTCCACATGCATGTGTTTCCATGGTTAAAGCATATAAATTTGAGCATTGCACAATGCAGCATCTCTTCCCACATGCAGTAACTGTTTCATGAATGACTCAATGATCCCAGTAAGATGTACTAGGATTTCTAGGATTTTTCCATATTTGCTAGATTGCACTCATAATGGTAAGTATATAAAAACAGTATTTCTGAGGGCCACCATAGATAATGTGAGGGCATAACCAATATGACAGAGGACCAAATTAGTAGCAATTGCAATTAGTCCCCTGTCATATTGGGCCAGATTAATAGAAATTGCAATTAGTCTTGATGACTTCTTCAGACCCCTGAGAGGAGGAGCCACAATCAACTAGTAGTCCTCTGGATTGAGTAAACTAATAAAATCTTTCAAATTAAAAAAGTACAGGTTGAGTTGGGTTTCTGTTACAATAAAATAACTTAAATACAAATAAAATTTCACTGCTCAAATACAGAGAAGTCTTATTGAATTGTGGGTTATAAATGTGTTTATAATTGTGGTTTATTGAATTTATAACCCTGAATTGAATCTCAAAGCTTCAAATGTTAGTCTCTAAAGTTTGTCTCTCTCCTCTCTGTCTCTCTCTCTCTCTGTCTCTCTCTCTCTCTCTCTCTCTCTCGTTCTTGCTTTCTTTTTCTGTCTTCCAGTACCGAACAGCTTTTTTGACCTAGAAATCAGAAAACATGAATATATGATTGGCTACATTTCTTAAATAATATTAATCTTATCACATGCTATGAAAACTCAGCAGCAGGGTCTTAACTTATGGTCATTGTTATCCAGGTAATATAGACTAGATTTTTTGTGTGCGAGGGTAACAATTAAAACTAGTGAAAAAATAGACTTGGAAGTATAGTAAAAAAGGATGGGTTATTTTGTCAAGATTTAGAAGAATACAGTATTCAAAAGATGTAGAGTCTAGGGTTTGAACATTCTGGAGGAGGAAGTTACAAGGCTATGCATGCTTCTGAAAGCTATACAGAGGGATTAAACTTCTTTAGTTCTTGCTAAAGAAGGGGTCATGATGAGCTCCTTGCAATTGGTGATGGGAGCCTGGAGGGCTATATCCTAGGAAATAATAAATTATAAGTGAAGTAACTCTCATTTGGACTGATATCAGCTAGAAAATATCTGGATACCCTAGAAAAACAGCCACATCTGAAACTGAAATAAAATAATACCAGATTACTAGTGCCCTAATGCATGAGTCAGGGGAACAGGTCTGTAGAGAAAGATAACTTCCCCTTGGCCACAAATTACTTATATAATTCTTAGAAACAATGGGTGGCACACAATCAGAGAACATACAAGGAACCAAGATAGAATGAAAGAGAATCTTGTTGTGGAGGGGTCCAAAAGGAAGACAGAAAGCAAGCCATATCCTTCAGATAATAGAGCTAGACTTTAAAAGAACTATACAGTCTGGAATGGAGGTTCACACCAGTAATCCACACAGTCATCCAAAATTTGAGCCCAGCTGGGGAATTTAGTGTATTAGTGAGGCCCTTCCAAAAAATTTTTTAAAAAAATGTTGGTGAGTTAGCTTAGTGTGAGGGCCTTGGATTTATTTCTCATTACCAACACATGCATATCACACACACACACACACACACACACATGAACGCACATACACATACAACCAGTGCTTATTGGTTTAAGGAGCTGAAAGATATGGTATAAATATATGAAAAGAGTTAAGTCAAAACTATAGAATTGAAAATGATTAAGAACTGGGAAGAAAGATTTAACAGTAGATTAGATCCTGTGAAAGAATCAGTCATGTAGAAGATTTCAGAAGACAGCATTTAATATGAAGCATTGGGAGATAAAATGATGCAAAAGACAGGAGAAAGGGTGAGAGACAGAAGACAGCTCAAAAGCTGAATATACATTTAGGTGGAGTTTTAAAATACAGTAGAGATAAAGAGTAGGGCAGAAGAAACATTTTGTAAGTTAGAGGTGGGAATATCCTCAAACTTATAAAATGTACTAGGTTACAGTTTACAGAAGCAAAAAAGAATAAATAAAAGAAATATATTTAAACAACACTAAAAATTGAAAATAACTTATAACATCCACATAATACAGGGTGGGTTGTAGTTAAAAAATGTATATTGTAATATTAAACTGACGTGTCAACAGTAAAAATTAAAAGAAGTTACGATACAAGTTATCTACCAAGTGCTGATAAAACAATATATTTTATACTCAGTAAAATAGTCTTCAGAATTAGATATGAATGACAGATATTTTGCATGAATAAAAATTAAGTAATTTGTTATCAGTTGAACCTCAATAAAGGAATTATGCAAGAGTCCTTTTCAGACCAAATGGTAATATATGAAGATGAGAAACATAGAAGGAAGCCTAAGAAAGCTGTTAAAAATATGGACAGACCCAAATGAGTATCAGTTGCTTAAGTGTTGACTTATATGATTTAAATTACAGAAACAGTAAAAAGTTACAACCTACAAAAGCACATTAATTGTAAGCAGATAAAAGATGCAGAAATATTTCAAAGAATTTAGACTCTTCAGAAAGATAAATGCAGAAAACCATATGACATTACTGACAGAAGTGAAAGAAAAATCCCCTTCCTTGCCCTTTGCCAATGCAGTGAGATATATGCTATGCTTACAGATTTGAATGCTCAGTCTTGTAATGATATTAATTATTCCCAGACTGATTTCTAGATTTTGTGTAAGCCCAGGAAGAATTTCAAATGTTTAATTATGGATCTTGAAAAGCTTAACCTGAAATTTACTTAGAAATGAAAAAAACAAAAAAAGTAATTAATACAATTTTGAAGAAAACCAAGACTCCTTATAAAGCAATAGTGATTTAATGGGCATCTGAGATGAACACACAGTTCTCAGATGAAGATATACAAATGGCAAATAAATACATGAAGAAATGTTCACCATCACTGGTAATTCGAAAAATGCAAATTAAAACAACATCTCACTCTGGAAAGAATAGCTGCCAGCAAGAAATCACCTGATAACAAATGTTGGCCAGGCTGCAGGGGAAAAGGAACACTGCTCAACTGTTGGTGAGAGTGTAGACTGGTGCAACCACTATGGAAATCAGTATGGAGAATTCTCAGAAGACTAGGATTGGAAGTTTGATTCCAGCTATTGCCTTCCTGGATATTTTCCCAGAAAAACTGAAAAGTTCATATCACAGTGATATATGTGCACCCATGCTCCTGGCAGCACAATTTGTAATAGCTAAGTCTTGGAAACAACCAAGATGCCCATTAACCACAGAGTGGATGAAAAAGATGTGGTATTTTTATGCAATGGAATATTACTCAGGTATAAATAAAGATGATCTTGAGGCCTTCATAGGTAAATGGAGACAACTTGAGACTATCCTCATTAGTGAAATAAGTAAGATTCATATTTATAAATATCACATTGTTTCTCTAGTGTAAAAAGTAATAAGAACTG
>PVJX010015009.1:0-43532 GCA_004027295.1 Dolichotis patagonum
TAAGGAATTGAAGATGATCAAGACTATATATATATATATTCGATTATCTAAGACAAATATTGCCATTTTATTATAAACGTACATTAATACAAAACACAAAATTCTACAAAATGAGAAGACATTTAACTCTATATATCAGACCCAACCCCAAAATAAATCCACCTGCCTTCTTGGCAGGAGCATACATTTTGGGCTCAGACTTGGAACAGTAGAATCTACAGGCATCTCGCTACTTTAATTTTTCTATCTGATGGATTTTACTCTTTGTGCCCCACTAGGTTAGTGTGTTTTGCTCTGCCATTTATTTTTATTTTTTTTGTTGTTGGGGGGTTTTTTGTGTGTTTTTTCCCTTTTCTCTTTTTCTCTCTGTTCTGTTTTTCAGTGGTTTTTTTTGTTTGCTATTTTTTCCCTTATGTGTGATTATTTTTGTCTCCTGTTTTTTTTTCTTTTGTCTTCTTTTCTCCTCTTATTTTTCCTTTTCCTTCTCCTTTCTGCTTCTTTTCCCTCTCATTCACAATTTGGATCTCTGAACTTTCCTTTTGTATTTTTCCACTAGTCCTCATCCTCTCTTTCAGCAACTGTCTCTTTTGACTTTATGAAGCATTCATATGGGTTCAAGAAACATTGTCTCCTCCCATTCTGCTTCATTTTAATACTTCTAGGCTTTCTCTTCCAACCTCTCCCTCCTGTATCTTATAATTATCCAAAACTTGGATGGGCATCTTTTGCCCACCAATTTTGCCCATACTATATTTAACCCTATCCACTTCGCCATTCTATGCCCTACTTATCAAACCACCCCCAACAGAGTAAACTCACCCTACTAAGTAGAAAAATGATGCATACAAATTCCTGGTATAAATTGGATTATATTACATAACCATAGAATTTTCTTGTACAGTTACAGATATCAGGCTAATTGTTACCACAGTTTGTCAGTAGGCAGGCTATCCTTGAATCTATTGTGATTGCTAACCGTACTACTTTAACCAGGATGTCATACCTCTTATAATCAGCTTTTTCTCCCCCATGTGAAAAAACTTGAGATTGCAAGGGGCTATAGTCATTGCCATAATCCAGTACCAGAGTAATGGTTTGTGAGGCAAAAAGATAGTAACTCCACGTTGTTAATATATTGTGAAGGTAGTTTCTTGAGATAGACAGAAAGACCAAGAATCACCTGTATCTAGAAGACAGCCTTAAGGAACACACATGAACTGGGAAAGCCTCAACACTAGGAATAAAACTATAAAATATAAGGAATCTAAAACCATCAAGGCTGAAAACAAAATAAAATTTTAAAAAAAAACAGAAAACGAGAAGAGGAATAAGCAGAATGCAACCTGAAATGCCCAGGACACCCATAATAAGTACAGAACACCAAGAGACAGAGAAAATCAGAAGCCACCACTGGAACTGTCTGAAATGATAGCAGCAGAAGTAAACAACAAATGTAACAGGCCACAGAAAAAAATAATATATAAAGTAAAAAAAAAAAAAGAAATGACAATCAAATGAAAAAAAAATAAAGCAGAAAAAGATAACAAAATAGAAAAGGTTAGGAAAATAATGGAAACCATGAATACCTAGCACAAACAAGAAATGGAATTAATGAAGTAAATCTAAACAGAAATCCAGAAGATTAAAAACTCCATTGAAACTATACACATCAGATTAATTGAAGGCAAGGATCGAATATCAGACCTAGAATACAGGAAAGTGACTAGGGATCAGGAAAAGACAGATATCCAAAAATTTCAAGGGACCAGGAAAAATCATTCCATCAGTTACAAGATGAAGTAAAGAATAAGAAAGTAAGATTGATTGGAGTCACTGAGAAAGCTGGAGAATGTGAAAATACTATTAAAAATTCTTCATAGAAATAATGGAAGAAAACTAACTAAATATTGATAAAAAATTTTACATACAAATAAATGAAGCACATAGAATTCCAAATAGCCACGACCAAAATAAATCTACACCATAGCATATAATAATCAAGATTCCAGAAATGCAGCACAAGAATCAAATATTAAATTCAGCTAGAAAAAAGAAACACATCACCTATAAAGGAAAGTTCATCAGAATTACACCAGACTTCTCCACATAAACCCAACCAATCATGAAGAGCCTGGAGTGAGGTAAATAGTCTTTAAACCAGATTGATGTATCCCGGAAAACTATCTTTCAAATTGAGTGAAGAAATAAGACACATCCTTGACAAAGATGAACTGAAGAAATTTCATGACCGACAAAGCAGCACTACACAATGCTCTGAAGGATATATTAGAAAGAGATAACAAATAACACAAACACCAATAGAAAGAAACTACCAAGCAGGACAAGTAATTAAATGAAGGAGAAAGACAGGGAGCCAACATCAGGAATATAACATGAAAAAATATGCCAATACATGTCGGTTATAACTATCAATGTAAGTGGTCTCAAATCACTGATCAAAAGAAACAGACTGACAGAATGTATCAAGAAATGAGATGCATCAATATTCTGCATTTCAGAAACACATTTAATCCAAAAATATTCATATACTAAACGTCAAAAAATGCAAAACAATAATCCATACCACAGAAACCCAGAAAAAAATCAGAGGTAGCTATTGTGTTTGCAGATAATATGAATGTTAAGCCAGAACTGATAAAAAGACACAAAGAAGGTCACTATATATTTGTTAAGGAAAAACCCCCAAAAGAATAGATAACAATCACAAACATTTATGCACCAAACACTGGTGCACCCAACCACATAAAACAAAAACTAACACACATGAAAAGCTAAACAAGCACTACCACAATTGAAGTGGGATTCTTAATACTGACTCTCACAAATAGATTGACTGAAGAAAAAAATCAACAAAGAAATATCAGAATTAAATCAAGCCTGTGAACAAATGGATGTCTACAGATGTTCAACTCCAAACATTAGAATACAAATTCTTCTAAGCTGAACATGGGATGTTCTCCAAAATGGAGCTCACACTAACCCACAAAACAAGTTTAAGTAAATACAGAGGAATTGAAATCATTCATTGCACAGTATCTGACTATAGCACGATGAAACTGAAAAATAGCAACAACAACACTCCCCCCAAAAAATCCTAAAAATAGAATTCTCAAAAAACACTGACAGGGCCAGGGGTTTAGCTCAGCAGTGTAAGTGCCTGCTTGGCAAACACGAGGTCGTGAGTTCAATCCCCGGCACCAAAAAACAAAAACAAAAAAAAAAACAAAAAAACCCCACACACACTGACACAAAGAAATTAAACAACACACTTCTGCACAGTCAACGAGTCACACAGGAAATCAAGCATGAAATTATACAGTGCATATAATTAAACAATAATTTGATGCAATGTACCAAAACTTATGGGGTACAATGAAAGCTGTCCTAAGAAGAAATCTATAGTAATAAACCCTCACATCAGGGAATAAGAATGAACTCAAATCAACAACTTAATGTTGAAATTCAAATGTCTAGGAAAAAAAGAGCAAATCAAACTCAAAGTTCATATGAGGGAGAAAATTATGAAGAGCAGACATTGCAATTGAGACTAAAAAAATACAATCAATGAATCAAAAGTTGGTTCATTGAAGGAATTGATAAAGTTGATTACCCATTAGCCAAACTCATCAAAAACAGAGAAAAAAACACTAATTCAAACAATTAGGAACGAAAACAAGGAAGTCACAACAGACCCCAGAGAAATCAAGATCCTCAATATATACTATGTGAACCCATATTCTAATAAGATGGAAAACACATAAGAAATGGATAAATTCCTAGATACACTCCAACTACCAAAACTAAATAAAAAAGATAGAAAAATTCTAAATAACCCAGTATCAGTCAATGAAATTGAAAATGTAATTAAAAATTTACCAAAACAAAAATACAAAACCAAAAAAAAAACCCCAAGTAAATCATGCCCTGACAAATTCACAGTTGAATTCTACAAGAAATTTAGAAAAGAACTAATGCTAATAATGCCAAAAATATTTAGGGAAATTGAAAGGGAAACAATACTTCCAAAATTATTTCTGGAGGCAAGTATTACCCTGATTCCAAAATCATATAAGAATCCAGCCAAAAAGGAAAACTTCCGACCCATCTCCCTAATAAATATAGAGCAAAAGTCTTCAACATGATACTGAAAGACAGAATGTAGCAAACCATCAAGAAGATTATACACCATTACCAAGTTGGATTCATACCAAGGATGCAATGATGGTTCAATATATGCAAATCAAAAAATATAATACACCATATTAACAGAACACAACTCAAAAATCACATGATCATTTCAGTAGATACAGAGAAAGCATTTGACAAAATCCAACACCCATTCATGATAAAAAAAATCCTACTGTAAATTGGAATAAAATTTCTTTATCTCAATCTGATAAAGCTATCTATGACAAACCAATAGGTAACATCATATTAAATGCTCAAAACTGTAAGCTTTTGTTTTAAAATCAAGAATATGACAGGGATGCCCACTATCACCTCTCCTATTAAATACAGTTCTAGAAATATTAGCCAGAGAAATGACACTATAGAAAAAAATAAAATAAATCAGGATAGGAATTGAAGTTAAATTATCATTTTTTGGCAGATGACATGATACTCTACATAGGAGATCTCAAATCGCCACCAAAAGACTTACAGATTTAAGAACCAAATGCAGTAGTGTACTTGGATAAAAAGTCAACACTCAAAATTCAATAGCATTCCTATACAGAAGCAAAAAACAGAAAAAAAATTAAGAAAATGACACTTTCAATAACATTCAAAATAATGTAATAGTTAAGAGTCTATCTAACAAAAGAAGTAAAAGGTATATATTGAGAGCTACAGTACTCTAAAAAAGGAGATCAAAGATACCAGGAAATAGAAAAGACATTCCTTGCTCATAGATAAGATGAAACAACATAGTGAGAATGGTCCTATTCCTCAAACTGCTATATAGATTTAATGGAATCCCAATCAAAATACCATTAGCATACCTCACAGAACTTGAGAAAACATTCATAAAATTCATTTGGAACTAGAAGAGAATTAGAATAGCAAAAACAATTACAGGCCAAAAAACTTAAGTCATGGGGCATCAAAATATCTGACCAGAAAATATACCACAAATCTACAATAATACAATTAGCATAGTATTGTCAATAAAACAGACCTGAGCATCAGTGGAACAGAATAGAAGATGTGCATGGATCTCCAAACACACTCAACCTCCTTATTTTGACAAAGGAGCCAAACATGTTCAAAGGAAGAAAGATAGTATCTTTAATAAATGGTACTGGGAAAAAAACTGTCTTTCCACATACCAAAGACCCATGGTTACTCACTATACACTACACTACAGTCAAAATGGAACAAATATCTAAATATTAAAACAAAAACACTAAATCTACTGAGAAACAAAGTAGGTAGAAATCTTGAAGACACAGGTGTAGACTGAGACTTCATAAACAAAACCCAGACTACTCAGGAAATGCAACAAAAAAATCAATGAATGGGATCTCACCTTATTAAAAAGCTTTTGCACAACAAAAGAAATCACCAACAAAGTGAAAAGCCAACCCACAGAGTGGAAAAAAATTATAGCCACTTATACTTCAGTCAAAGGGCTTATATTTAGAAAATATCAAAAATTTTAAAAAGTCAGGGCCCCCAAATTCAAAGACCCAATCCAAAAATGAGAATCTGAGATGAACACACACTTCTCAGATAAAGAAACACAAATGACAAATAAATATATGAAACAGTGTTCAATATCACTGGTTGTTCAAGAAATGCAAATTAAACCAACACTGAGATTCCATCTCACCAGAAAGAATGGTATCATATAAAAAAACAAGCAATAACAAATACTGGACTGAGCTGTGGGAAAAAAGGACTCCTTCACTGTTGGAAGAATAGACTGGTAAAACTACTGTGGAAATTACTGTGGAGATTCCTTATAAAAGTAGGATTAGAGGTCTCATGTGACCCAGTTTTTCTCCTTCTGAGTATCTTCCCTGATTAATTAGAAACATCATAGCACAGTGATATATGTGCAGCCATGCTTATAGCAACACAATTTGTAACAGCTAAATATTGGAAACAACCCAAATTCTCATCAAGTGATAAGTAGATAAAATGATGCAGCTTTTTCATATAATGGAATACTATTCAGCCACAAAAAGATGAACTTGATACCTTTACAAGTAAATCGATGCAACTCAAGACCATACTCTTAAGTGTAGTAAATCAGATCCATATATGTCAATATTGTATTGTCTCAATAGTGCAAGAATCTGAAAGAGTAAACAAGATTCAAAATGTGCAATAGTTATTGTGTATAGAGAAGAAACTGTTCAAAAGAAAAGAAAAATTGTGATGGGAAAAAAAGGGAAGGAAAAGAAGGGAAAAGGAAAAAAATATATATATATATATATATATATGCATTGACAAAAACAAGACAGTTAAGATAGTTAATTGCTTGTTTTTCTTGCTTCACTGAGGGGAATGTTTTGTACTAGTAATTTTCTGGTCAAAGTTTCATGCCTATATCTTGTACTCTGAACAATTACTGTGAGTAAAACAATAGACAATGTGTTATTATTACTCTCCTACTAGCCTGTTTTGAAACTCTGTTTTACTGTTGCTTCTTAAATTTACTGTTTAAAATACAAAATAAATAAATCTGAAAGGGACAGATATGTGCTGTAAGATTGAGACATTTGTGTAATTGTCACTGTGCTTGACACAGAATCAGTGGCCAGCATTAAATGCTAATACCATTCGTACTCCACTTAGAGATATACACCTTAGCACAGGCATTAGCCAAATGCTCCGAAGAGTCAGGGAACAAATAAAAGTGCAGAATGGGTCTGACCCTTTCTTATTCTTTCAGTGTCATCTCACAAGGTCTACCTGCTTTTCTCTACTTTATACTCTCAGTGCTGTGGTCACACTTGCTTAGTACTTTATGTTCCTTTCCACAACTGGGTCACAGAAATATCAAACACATAAAGTAGTAGGTACTAAATAAATATTAATCAAAGGAAGGAAAAATGTAGAAGCCAGAAGGACACAAAGACATGGAGATTTTATAAAAATATTTCCTAAATTGGATCTTACGGGAAGAATATGTCCATTTGTAGAGACCGGAAAATAGTAGAGGATAAGAAAAATAGAAGGAAAAGCAGAAATAAATATGCGTGATAAATTGAGCCAACAGCACAAGTATAACTGTAATATTAAGTTGAGCTCTATTAGTATATAACAAGAAATGGGGTTGGTTGGTACAAAGTATTGGCATGATCCCGTTTGTGTTTTAGAATAAACCCATTGGCCTACAAAAAAGATGGGTATCTGGAAAGGAGATAGGGAGGCAAGGAAATACTGAAAGCAGAGCAGTTAAGACTGTTGCAGAATGTTCAGAGAAGAGATGATAAAATTTCTGAATTTCAGAGAGAGCACGGTATGGTAGGTATCTTAGTTACTTTTCTCTCAATGTTGAGACAAAATACCTCATGCCCAAAGTTAGGGAAAGGAAGGTCTATTTCTTACAGGTTGTAGGTTTCAGTCCATATTCACTTGGCTCCAAGGCAAAATGACATGGCTGAAGGGCAGCAGTCCATGGTTGCAGTGCAAGCAAGCCGGAACAGCAAAAGAGAGAAAGACACACCTTCTTCCCCAAGGTTATACTGTATGCTGGTTCCACCCCTGGGTGGGTGCAGCACTCACACTACCAACCCCAGTGCTAGACAATGAACCAATCACAAATGCCAGACATCCATGATTGCATGAGGGTTGGAGGCCATTGGAACACAAACCATAACAATGGATTTTATCTAAGTCTGCCCTTTGTTCGCTCTGTGACCAAGGGTATATGAGTTGATATCTTTGAGATGAAAATATATGCTCTCAATGCCTATATCACAAGGTAGTCTTGAATTGCTAACAAGATATTATATGACAAAGTGCTTTGTAAACTTGAAACAATACATAATCTATGTTATTAAGTTGGAAAAATGATGGGAGACAAAGCTTAATTTTTGTTCTATACACACAATCTACAAACCAGAATGCTGTCTAAAATCTCTCATCTTCTGATGTGCACATCAGTCATCAAAGTTGAGAACTTATTTTCAATTTTCCATTGACATTAGAGGAAACTGGAGTGGGTGGGATGACATTTAGGATATACTATACACACATGTGAGGATAATATGTGTGTACTACATTACTTTCACAAACTACTCAATAGTTGTTCAGGAGAACAACTTTTCTGGTGCTAAGAAAATTATGTCTGGGTAAGTTGCATAAGACAGAGTTTGAAAGTCTAGGCAGAGGCCACAATTAGCAAAAGCTCAATTCTAGCATCAGTTCTGTTCAATAATACACCATTGAACAGTGTGCTTACTTTTCCATCAAAGTAATTTTTATTGAAATTATCAGTATTTTTTAAAATAGACAAGAAAAAAACTTACTGCAAGCTATCAGTAAATCTGTGTACCCACTTGCAACTCACCTATCCATCACCAGTAATTTGCCTAGTAGTATATTGGGCATTGTAAGTTCAAGGTAAAAGAGGGCAATAAGTCGTATAAGCATAGGAACTTCAACACTGCATGTTAAGTGCTACCAAAGAGGCTCAAAGAAACTTGGAAACAGGATAAGGAAGAATTATTTATTATGAAGATTTCTGAGACTCCTTCCTTAAGAAAATGATATGTGTAGGAAAATGGACGCACTTTGAAACAATAATATTCACTAAATTAACTCTGACACACACACTTAAATCACATGGTTTATGTTATATGATATTTGTACAAAAATAAATGCACTTTGAGACAATAATTTTTTATGAAGTAACTCTGAAAAATAAGCTTAAATATTGCATGGTTTCTCTTATATAAAATAAAAGACAGATAGTAGGGGGAAAACATAGAAAAATGAGATTGTAATCCAGTGTGGACAATGCACCTAAAAGTACACTTTGATTTTAGTTTTACATTTTTTTATTCTTTAGCTTATTGTTCTGGTGTTCAATCTGTATATATGATAACTAACACATAAGGTCTTGCAAGATATATAAATCAATCTGGTGATGGAAAAATAAAAAGCAATGGGGAGGAAAGAAGGGAATTGGATTGTGTTATGTACAGATACCAATTTCCTAAAGTGAAGATAAACATTATGTAGTGCAAAGATGTACTAATAAGAATAAAAAAAGAAAAAGAAAATGACATTTAATCCACATATTAAGGATAATATTTCATTAGGCAAAAGAGAAGATAGAAATGATGGAGAATGTTATTATAGACAGACAGGACAACATATCTATGAACAAAGACACATGAAAGACCATTAAGTGGTTTGAGAATGATGAAAAGTTCAATTTAAATGAACATCAATATATAGTATTAATTTGACAGCAGGGCTGGCATAAAGAAGAAAAGGTAATCAGGGTCAGATAATGAAAAACCTTAAATTTGCCAAATGAAAGAGTGTATATTTTATTTTGGAAGGAAGTTTTAATGTCCACAAAATGTTTAAATCAATAGATAACATAATTTGATTTGCTGTTAGTAAAATAACTTTAGTGGTGTAGAGATTAGGAAGGAGTCAAGAGTTTGCAAGTTATTAATGTAGGATGATAAGGCTGAAATTAACCAAATATGAATGTAAATGCCAGACTTAGCAGAATTTTTAAAAAATTAATGTAATTGACAGAGAAGGATGAAGATAATGAAAGCTCATGACTGATTCTATAGTTCTTTGTTGAAACTGCATAGATGGTAAAGCAATGATAAGAATGACTGCAATAGGTTGGAGTGTCCATGAGAAAGACTACAAAGTACTTTCATAGTTAGATATACTGTGTGTGATGCAATAAAAAGTAATAATTACACTCTTAGGTTTAGTGTTTATTCTGAACTCCTGGTACTCTTTTAAGTGACTATGATATCTGCATCTGTATCTGTATCTGTATCTGTATCTGTATCTGTATCTGTATCTGTATCTGTATCTGTATCTCTACCTCTACCTCTACCTCTACCTCTACCTTGAGCTCTAGCTCCAGCTCCAGTTCTAGCTCCAGCTGTAACTCTAGCTCTTTCTATTCACTGAGAGGTACAAGGACAGTAGGCAACTAGAAACAGAGTTTTGGAGCTCAAAACAACTAGAGACATAAACTTGACAGTGATCATTCAATGTAGAGCAGGCAAAGTTAAAATTACTGAGGAAAGAGGGTGGCAAAGGGTGAAATGCTGACAAGAGTCACCATTTTAGGACCATGAAGTGAGGAAGATTGTAAGCTTTCTAACATGAAATATCATGTTTAACTTGTTCACTGTCTCTAACACTTGGCACATTACATGAAATACAATGGTTGCTCAATAAATATTTGTTGAATATATAAAGTTTTAATAAATAATTAAAATTTCAGAAAAGCATTAGGGGAACCATTGTTCTGGAAATCAAATGGAAAAGGAAGATTCTAAGCAATTAGAAAATGCTAGAGAGCACAGTAAAGGTGTCAAGCAGAATGGAATTTGCAAACAACTGTTATGGTTTGTCTGGATGATCCCCAAAGCCTCATATTGTTATGGGGGCAGGCCTTTCATAGGTAGCTGAATCTAGAGATTGTGATTGATTTTTCCTCTAGTGCTGGAATTGGACCCGTACGCCTAGGGTGGGTAACATGCGCAATATAAGGGAGGAAAAGAGGTTTGTTTCTGCCCCTTTTTTTCTTGTTGGTTTTGCTGTCTTCTGCTGTCATGAACTGTTGCCCTTCTGCCATGCCGCCCTGCCTTGGATTCAGCTGATTATAGACTGAAACCTCTACAAACTGTGAGCTAAACAAATCTTTCCTCCCTTTATTTGGGGTGTTTTATAGTTTATCTCAGCAATGGAAAAGGAACTGAAACAAACCCAGGCAGTTATGCAGCCATCAGTAGATTGAAATAGGGCAGTAATGGTGTAGATTCAATCTAGACTGTAGCTGGATAAAGGGTAAATGTCTGTTGAGGAACAGTAGGCAGTACAATGATCAAGAATGTGGTAGTATTCAAAGGGTTTAGAGTTACTAAAGTAAATGAAATGATAATTTTTATTTTTTTCTATTTTTTGTTCTTTGGTTTTGGTTTTTGAGACAAGATCTCACTGTGTAGTCCAGGTCAGACTCAAACTTGCTATGTATCTCAGGCTACCTTCAAACTCCTAATCCTCCAGCCTCAGCTTCAGGAGTGCCAGGATTATAGGCTGTGCCACTATGCACTGCCAGGGTTTTGATTTTGAAAATGTTTTTATAATGGCGATTTCAATATTTGTAGGAGAAAAAAGGAAACCTGAGAGGAAAAACAGATTAAAGAAGTAAAAGAAAAGTGGATAATTGTTCCTGGTTAGTTTTTCCATCACCATTTTGTCTTGTGCATGCTTATTGTGTCTTTATATTTATTTAAGCTTGAAAACAAGTCAAAGTGTTATAATCTGCCTCATTGAGATATTTAGTAAGGTAAAATCCACTTGATAATTTAATATAGTTTAGTACATTACTAATATGTTCTTTCTATGTATATATATTATCATCTATACTCCAAGTTAATACTCCAAGTATAGCAGTAAAATTGTGGAATGATCTATACAATTTAAATAGGCAACAAATAATATATATTATTAATTTGAGTCAATTATTTTTATTTTATTTTAGTAAGGTGATTATAGCAGTAGCATACTTTTCTCCTGTGATGGCTTGTCAGAACTTATAGAATATATGGACATATTTTCCAGAGAATCTATACTTGTGACTAAAAACTAAAAGATTGCTGGAAGTTGTAGCCAAAACAAGTCCTTTCCTGCCTGGACCAACCATAGAAATCGACAATTTGTTTATTGTAAAAACCAACTGCTTAAATTTGGGGTTCTTTAGTATGCCAGGGATTATTTTGGCAGTTTAGAGAAGCCTACTGACTTATTTTTAGAGCAGTATTCTTGGACTGAGCAGGCAGCTTTGTGTTTGAGTGTATGCTGAGGCGTGTGTGAAACCCTGAATTTGATCTCCTTGATTGCAAAAAAATTTTCTTAAATGCATACAAAAAATCATAGGGTTACAATGGAAAACAGTTATATTCAAGCACAACTATCAAAATACCTAATAAATTTGATAAGGTAACATAGTTCTTTAGTAATGAACTAAATTACTCTCTGGTCTTATCTTAAAGTATTTATATTTGTTTATAGTTGGTGTGTTAATAATTTAGTCATTTGATGTTTTACTTGATGGTGTACTCATATATCTTCATCAGTATCCTTGGTCATCTCATAGATATCCTATGCTTGCCTACATATAAAAATATATGCGAGATATTCTAATAATTTATGGCTATTCAGTATAAGATATTTGTTAGCAGGCAAAGCAGAAGACAACTTTAACAACTGACAGAGACACAGTCCCAAATATGAAATATTCCTCTTGATCTTTAAAGTAAGAAGGAATTTTCTCCATCTTTGTGCCCTTTTAACATGATGTTCAAACTTTTATGACTGCTATAAGGACTTGGAAAGGACCAACCTGGACAAGTTACAATTTTAAGGAAAGAAACCGGTATTTCAGTCAGATTTTGACTTATATATGGATAAAGGCACATTATCTATGTTTTCTGAAAAACAGAAAAACATGTTTTCGTCCTTTACCCTCCTCCCCACCCAAATAAGTTTTCCACTAGGATTTTTACCTTAAGTATGCTTGGTTGTATTCTAGCCTTTTATGAAAGCAAATTTAGATAGTGACAAAGTGAGAAAGAAACATAAGGACCCTGACTACTTGAGCAGTTGGGTGCTTAACTAAAGATGATTCAGGTATCCTGAAACCCCATAATTTATGTTATTCAGATAAGTTGCACAGATATTTCACTTGTGTGAAGATCATCATTCCTTTAAAAGAAATGTAGTGGAAATTTATTGCTAAATCCTGAATTTAATATTTAGCTTTTCTGTTTCTTTATATAGGGCTGTTATGTAAATTCTAAAAAAAAAATTGCTCAAAAGCACCTAAACAACCCTATCTATAAACGCTTTCCCACAATGAAATGCTGCAGAGTTCCTGACTACTTTAATTCTTTTAATTAAAGTACAGGCAAATCAAATATCTTAAAACTGTCTGAAACATGAAAAACACTTTGTAGGATAAACTGGGAATTGAAAACAGAAGATGAGAGCCAACTAATACAGATGAGAGTCCAGTTCATAAGGTGTAAAAGGAAATAAAAAAGAAAAACTTCCCCTCAAGTATTATCTTCTGTCATCACTGTCTTTCTCTGTTATTTTCCAAAATATTAAAAAATTTAAAAATCTTTACAGCAAGAAGATATATGAAATTAAACAACAATGAAGGAAACCATTCTGGACTTAAGGGAAAATATAAACATTATTATTGTATCTCAAGATTTCTTTTAGTCTTCTCGTGGTCATTAACACTGACAAGGAAGATGACATTGTAAAAAATGATATTATAGATTCATTTATAATACCTGGAAAAACTTAAAACATCATCCTCCACCATATAGACAGACGCAGTATCTAGGAAATCTTCAGCTATCTAGTGTGATCTGTGATGCTTTTCTCAGAAGTACGATGAATAAGATAAGGCAGAGTCCAAAAGTAAAGGTTTTATTGGAAGATCCTTTCTGCCCAAGGAAGACATATTTACAAGTGGCAATATTTCAGGGCAAACTATTAACTAATTAAACTTCAGCACTTTTATTTATTTTTATTTTTATTTTATTTACTTATTTATTTGTTTATTTTGTACTTTTATTTATTTTGAACTCACCACCTTGAGCCTGCCATGCAGGCGCTTATGCCACTGAGCTAAAATCCTGGCAAACTTCAGCACTTTTAATAAATGCAGTATTGAGCCTCAAGGTAATACATCAGTAGAATACTGGAACAATCATATAGAAAAGTGTATAAAGCCTAACATCATCATTTCTGCTTTCAAAATCTAGAATATACTTGAGAGTGGTGTTGTGAATTACAATGTCTCAGAATTTTAAAATTCTAAGCTTTCCAGCATTATCCTTTCCTACCTTATTCTGATATTTTCTTAAAGATATCATACACCAAGATACAGGAATCCATTTTTTTATAAATGTATTGGGCAATTTTATTAAGTTAAATTAAGTATGGTTCCAAAAATTATATTTTAAACTATTAAAAAATAGAGCCAATTGATTAAAACTATCAAAAATCACTAGATAATCATTTGAAATATAAATTATTGGTCTTCTATACAGTAAATGACTTTGGCTATCATTAAGAATTTTTTAAGTATAGCAGTGGAATAGTACTCAACAGTTGAACAACTTTATATTTGAACTCAACAGTTAAATTTTCCTATGTCAGCATATTACCCAATATAACTAGAAAACTGCAGCATGTCTGATTATTTGGGTCACTCTATCTTTGTGAAATTATCCTATAAATTTCACTGAAGGTTTCTCTCCTTTCTGGCATCCATTGAACGTTTTTCAACCGAATACCTAAAGAAATTCCTCTGACCACAGTCTCTGGATGATTTGATGGATGATATCCAAACAGTCTATAATTGTTAACTTTTAGAATTATTTTGTCTGTTTTAAACACTTTAACTTTCTCAAAATGCAGAAAACCAGAAAAAAGGAAACATCACGTAGAAACTGAACACCACCTAGTTACATCAGTGAGTTCCTGGCACTGTCAGTGGACTTCCAAGCAAAATATTAAGTTTAATTACCATAATATTTGCAGCACTTTCAAGTCCCACTTTTTTGGTGCTGTCTTCTCACTGTCAAGGTTATGTGCCAATTCATGTTCTTATAGACTAAAGAAAATTAAGTTTCTTCTGCTTTGCATATTGATGTAGAGGAAGGCATCAGACATCAGTCATTTTAAGTTATCCAGAATAGGCTCAGAAATGTGCACATCTGGTAGCTTTTATTCTTATTTTCCCAAGCTGTTACAAAGTTTTAGGACAGGAAGATAGCTGGGTCCCAAAGGCATTAGACTAACATTGATCTCTCTATTGCTCTCCAAGAACTCTACTAACTCCCATTAGAAAGGAGAGTGGCATGAACTGAGTTTCTCGGTGTAACTCTCTGTAAACCCCTAGACACATACAAGAGGGAGGGAAGAGGTAGTGGCCAAAAAAGCAGAGAATGGGGTCAGGAGAAGACTCACCGCTTCTGCAAGTTCCTCCATCAGGCACAAGGAAACCAGGAGCAGCCACAACCTAAAGGGAGAAGGAGGGTGAGCATTATGGGCTCTCCGGGGTTCAGGGTTCTGTGCCTGCCATTAGCCACCCAAACAATTTTGATGCCTGCTCCCACTTTCTTTGCAGTGACAGAAATACAAATATAGTCCTGGCCTGCAAAGTAGCCCAAAGTAGGAAAGAGGAGGGGAGCTGGAGGTCTGGGCAGCAACAGCTCACCCAGGGTACATGCTTGCTGCTTCTCCGGAGCTGGGTCCTCGGAGACTCTAAGCAGCTCCGCGGCGCTCTCTCATCGGGGCTCGCTGATGTTGTGCGGCTGCTTTCTTATTCAGGACAGGGTAAGGGGGCAAAGCGGCTCAGTTTAGAAGCAAATAAAATCAGCTTCTAGATAAGAACTCAGCGGTGCCCCCTACAACTTGCAGCACTCAGGAGATAGTTCCAGGCGCCTGGAGAGAAAGGAATGGAGTGGGAAGGGGCGGAGCCTTCTACTGTCAATCATCTCCCCTCGGGAAGCCGGTAGTCTTTCTCACTTTCAGCCAACTCTATACACATTCCCAAGCGTCTCCACAGCTTCAGGCATAAGTCTCTAGAGACCTGAACATGAATACTCAAGCAACTGGACATCATATACTTCCATAAACCACTGTTACATTACACAGAGTAGGGCACATTACTACATAGACAGGCCCAAAATTGCCCTTGAGCATAAATCCAAATGCATACAGTAATTGACTGCACACTAAGCACTTGGTGAAGGAAAGGTGTTTATGGAGTTGTAAATCTACTTTCCGGTCAATAGAACCTACAGACGAATGGTTCTGCATGAAACAGATCCAAAACGTGAAAGACTCTGAAGAAGTTAACCCTAGAGACTGAGATAAGAAAAATATTTCAAATAATTCTTCAGCAAATTCCTGAAAGACCCTCCAGAGTCCACATGAATAGTTCTTGGGCCATTTGATACTTTAAAGAGAATCAATCAAAATTGTCAAAGTAATGTTAGATTCAACTTCCATCAACTACATATACATATTTCCAATTAAGTATTGTGTTCATTCTTAAGAAAATTGCAGTAATGTTATTAAATTCTCTGCTATAAATCCTTCTGAAACACAACAGTTAATACCTTTAATATTAGCTCAAGGTAAGAGATAAATATTGAAGCACTCAATGTACCTGACTAAAAAGATGTGATTGTATTACACATAGCATTCAATCATATAATAATTGCTAACCTGGAGAATGCTTCCTAGGAATCTTATGCATATATCACACACATACTTACATATATTTTTATTTTTGTTTCCATTTATAAGTATAGATTTCCAATATTTTCAAATCTTATGTTTGTGTATAGAAACTCTGCCCAGTGATCACTTGGAAGACATAAAAGACCCTTAACCCCAAAGAACAGTCACCAAAATTTGTTTCTAATGATTAACAATAAAAAGCAGTCTCTTTCTTCCTGAGATTCATCCGCTTAAAAAGTAGTCCCAGGTCAGGTCTATTTGTAATTGGCTTGATGCTCACATGAAGAACAGCAGGGCGAGGCAGCGGAGAGTAGGATCCACAACGTAAGGTGCAAATGAACGAAAAGAAATGCTTCCTGGTTGGACTCCTAATAGTCCACTAGTCTAGAAGTTTCTCTCCTCCAAATAACTGAGCGTCACTCCCTACAGGTTGCTAGTGCAGTCTAAAACTGCGGCGGAGTGATACTGAAATTCCCCTGTGCTGGCGGGGAGGGATCAGTGAGGGACGTGGGGGGGGGGATGAGACGGAGGAAAGTAGATCTGTAGAACTTGAGTGAGGAAAAAGTTTTCAAGTCTGAACAGAAGGGAAAGGTGCTCCTGAGAGACGGGCTTTGGGGAGGAGAAGAGGGGAGGTGAGCACAACTACTTCTTTTTCTTTTTAATTTTTTCTTCTCCACTCTTAAAAAGCTTCTTTCTCTTCAGCCAAGACGACTGGCACAATTGGAACACCCGCTGACCCACTCTGGCTCAAGCTTTTTCTCAATAAATCCTCAAGATTATGTCAATCGGTCAGAGTCAGCCAGGGATTTCATGCTGGTGCTGAAGGAGCTGCAGGAACTGGGGAAGAATGAAACTGCGTGGAGTCAGTCTGGCTGCCGGCTTGTTCTTACTGGCCCTGAGTCTTTGGGGGCAGCCCGCAGAGGCTGCGGTAAGTCCTCCCCCAGCCCCTATCACTGCACTCTCGCGCTGAAATCACTTCTTGTCCTTTTACTTCTTTTCTCCTTGACTTTCGCTAGGGAACTCAAATTTTCTTTCAATTATTTAGGCACAAGTATTATTTACGACGCTAAGACAAGCCTTCTAAAGCCCAAGGGAGAGTTTTAGGTGTTTAAAAATAGGGCTGCTTGCTTCGTTAAAGCTAGCTCTTCTGGGACAGGAGCAGAGCCAGGGTGCAGGACTCATTAATTTCTCACTAGCCTCTGCTAAGTATTTAAAACTTTTCCTTCCCTCCGCCCTTGGGTGTTTCCCTGCCTAACCTTTTCACTACTTGTGCGCAGCCCACGCACGCTTTCAACTTTGCCTATAGTTTAATATTTTGACTCATCTAAAACTCATCTTCTATAAAAGTGTTAAACTCCCACATGAAGTTCTTCTTTACTTTTTCCTTAAGCAATATGAATCTATCCCCCATGTTAGGTCATTATAGCTACTAACCTGCTTTCTTTCCCCCTTTGACAGCCTTGTTACACAAATACTAAGGTAGCATACCAAGAAGAATGAGGCAGACAGATGGCTTCAGACTTTAGGTTTTATTTTTTTCCTTTTTTTCAAGGGATGGGCTTTTGTTTTCCTTTTTAATTCACACACAAAGGCACCAGAATAAAACTAGAATTTGCCCATCACCTATTTAAGAACTAAGCTTTTCACCAAATTAAAAGAAATGAATTGCGTGTTTTCAAAGGAGAATGAGCATTCTAAGTTAAAAGGACCAGTGAGAAGAATGTACTTGTGAAATGACAGAGCTAAAATTCCACTTGGTTTTAAGAATGTAGAATTAAAGCATCAATATATCTTTCAGAGGGTATCTGGGTATTCTCATCCCTTGTCCTTCTGATGATAAGAGGCAGATATAGGGGAATGAGTGGCTTTGTCACTAGCCTGAAGCCTATCATCCTTAATTTCACTGAACCTCTAAAGAATAAGTATGACAAATTATTTAAATGTTATATTTGAGTAATCATAGTGGATGGTTTAAAAATACTTGAATATGATATTGTGGTTTAGGCCTTCACATGGTTGGATGACTCAATTTGTTATGTGCAGCTACGTTATAGCTTAACTGGGTCCACTTTTAAGTTAGTGTAGTTTCCCTATAGTACTTAGCACACTTCACATCACATTGCTTTCTTTCTATCATCCCTCATCAAGTGTGTACTCAAGACACACAAACTTCTATATTACTGTAAATCACAACACTATCATGGCAAATACGCTGAAAAATCATGCATATCTGATATTTTAAATTATGCATTGCATAGTTTTCCATCATCCAAATAGATAAATGATTTACAAGAGCTTTTTTATGCCCAACATCTCTAATGGGTTAAGGTTTAGCCAGTCAATAGGGTTACAGAGTGTAGGATTAAATTACAGTTGTGCTGTTGAAAATAGTTCTTTTTGAGAACCTCTTGGTGCCTACTCCTCTGGTATTTGGCTGAGGGGAAAGGATTTTGTGAATGTTTCATTAAATATTTATTTTTCTCTTTTGATCTTACTGTTAATAAATGTACAACTGATATGTACTATACAGGTGTGTATAAAGTCAATTTATGTTATGTTAAATGATTGACAGAATTTAGGAGCAAGCTTGTTTTCTTAGATTTTTAAAGTAACAATTGAATGTTCATGAAGTAAAGTACATTTTTCCGTTTTTCTTCTTATATAATTTTAAAGAATACATTAATCCCATTTTTCCTATCAAGATACAATGCCTCTGTTAAAACTAGGAATTTATTTTTCTTGCTTCACACATCAGTAGTTAAGATGAATGTTTTAATCATCTCAAAAATATGAATGGTATCTCTTCTCCATCCCGTACCAAGGATATTGGTGATCTTATTCAAAGTAATACTGAATAGTAGTGGGGCTAATAGTTAACTGAAGTAGTCTGGTATGGAGGCTTTTATATTACAAAGTGCATTGCTACTTAAAGTGCTTTCCTTTTCTATGGTTATATAGGTTTCTTTATCTTTTTTGTTGTTGTTGTTTTGGTACCAGGGATTGAACTCATGATCTCACGCTTGCCAGACAGGCGTTCATGCCACTTGAGCTAAATCCCTGGTCCTAGATTCCTTTAACTTGAACTCATCCAAAATTTGAATATCACATCTATGTGGAAGATTTTTTGTTTAGGTAAAGGGTTCATTAGGTGAAATAATCTAATCCTTTTAACTAAAAGGTTAGTGCAAGACTTTAGTAGCTGTCGGTTGAAAAAGTAATTTCTAGCAATTGAAATGGAGTATTTTCATGTAAAGGTACACTTGTACAGACTCATTTGACACAAGGATATGTACTTAGATATGTCGATAGTATGTAAAATTATACTACTTCTACCGAAATTAGTAAGTTGTTTTTTGCCCAGTAGGGTGGACAGTTTATGCCAATATACATGAACCATGTGCCTGGTGACCAGTAAAAGTTCATCAAAGACAGGACTGTGGTTTGTGGCCATGAAATAACTGTTCTTCCATGAAGTATACTGCTCCAAAGGAAGAATTTGTCATCGTTGTCTTCATTATCATTATAGTTTTCACTTTGTTCATTATGTACGTGGCACTGTGCTGTGAGTATAGTAATGTATATTATATTTATTTATGTATTGTGTGTGTGTGTGTGTGTGTGTGGTACTGGAGATTCAACCTAGGGCCTCATATATGCTAAATAGTTGCTCTTTCAAGTTTTCACAACAGATGTGTGAGGTACATACTGTTATTCGCAATTTATAGATAAGAAAACTAAAATTCATAGAAGTTTCATAAAGCACTAGCAATAAGTTATAGAGCTAGAAAATGTGAATCTGATAATTTGATTCTAGATTTCTTGCCTTTACCAACAGTCCTGTAGTGCCTCTTTTTTGTGCAATCTATAGAGATTTATTTAAGGTTCACTGTGTGGATCACTGCTACTGATTTTTTTTGACAAAGAGGATGGAACTATATAAGTGTGTATGCTGTTCTGGAACTATATAAGTGTGTATGATTTTTCTTGTGCTTTTATTTGGTTGTTGATTTCTGTATATGCAAGACAAACAGGACTCTTTATCTTGAGTTAAGTTAGGTAACTTGGTTACTACAATAATGTCTGCAGGAATTATTTGCTATAAAGTCATTATTTCTGACCTTTGCATTTCAAGATTATACAGGGCAATATTGTAAGACAGTGCAAACAATCTATTTCTCATAATACATTTATTCACTAATTTTAGAAGCTATTGGTGATTCTAGGTTGAATAATTATTACAGTAATATTTACCAAATGATGTTTTTAATTCTTATATTCTACATTAACTACTTAATTGAATTTTACTGTATAACTTTTTCTTCTCCAGTATTAATTTTTAAATTATTTATCCAATTTTATTTGTCTATTCACTGGCTTATAGTAGTAGAGAATGAATGAATATTTGTTTAATGTATGGGTTATAATTAATGATGATCTTTTTACAGATTTTGTTTTGGCTGAAATTACTCCAGATTTGGCTAGTAGACATTCCTTCAACTCTCTTTAACGTATTTTTAGTGTGTTTCCATCATGTTTTTCGACATTTCTGAGACAGGGTCTCAGCATGTAGTCCAAACTGGCCTTGAATTTGCTCTGTAGCCCTGGCTGGCCTCAAACTTTTGATCTTCCTGCTTCTAGAGATCTAGGATTACAGGAAACTGACACTATGTCTTGTTGTATTCCCATTATTGTTTGGGCATCCTCTTGTTTTCTGGTAGCACAAAATATTCTAAGCTCATTTCAACTGTTCTTGCTCCAATCCTGCAATCAACTATTTCTCTAAAGAATTCTAATTTGTTTCATTAAATAATGGTATTTAGAAACCAAGATCTTAGTGCTAAGCATACTCATTGACATAGTGGATTCATGACTTCTAGCTCTTCTCAGCACACAGAACTAGGAAATATATATATATATATATATATATATATATATATATATATATCACAAAATGAATATAACAGTACATCTGATTTTAGTCCAAGACAACTGTATATATATTATTGCTACATTAATTCTTTACCTGATTTCGAAGGTCAGTTGTGATCTTTGCACTCATCCAACCTTTTTATTTACATTATCCAACCTAGTTGAGCTTTCCTATAAAATCTAATGAAACTTTCCATTACTGTTGCATTTAGTTGTACCTTTATTTCAACATTTGTAGTAGTTAGCCTCTCTTAGTTTAGTATCTACATGTATTTCTCCTACTTTAGTATTTATGTGTATTCAGTTTTAGAAAGATTTTATTTAATGAGACTTTCTCTGTTCTCTTTATTGTAGACTAATTCAAATCAATATGTATATATATATACACACATATATATATGATTTGTTTATTTAATAAGTTTACATAGTGATTTTGTCTGGCAAGTGTTTCCTTGAACTTTCTTATTTTAGGTTTTTTAATTTTTAAAATCATTACCACTTTCTTCATGAGCATTAATGGATTTACAGCTATCAGTATTTTGAAAATCTTTGACATATTCATAAGCCATAACATTTGGAAAGCTTATCATATAATTTATGGCAGTTTTTTTAGTGGTCACTTTAAAACTGATAGATAATACTAGTTTTACTTTTCCAAACTTTTTTATTTAAATTAAAATAATTTTAACTGTTACATAAAATTGTATGTATTTATGGAGTACCATTTCAAGTTTTGGTACATATATACTTTGTGTAATGTATAAATCAGTTTGAATCTCAGATATTTATCATTTCTTATGATATAAACATTTAAAATTCTTTTTAGCATTTTGAAATGTATAATACATTAATTATCATTATCTATAGTCACTGTACAGTATAATTTCACACTAAATTTATTTTTCCTATTTAATTGTAATTTAGTACCTATTTATCAGCCTTTGCTCATGCCACTCACTCTTCTAATCTCCCAGTCTCTGGTAGCCATCATTTAACTCTCAATTTCTATGAAATCATCTTTTCTAGGTGACACATGTGAGTGAAATCATGCAGTACCAGTCTTTCTGTGCTTGGCTTATTTCACTTAATATGATGATCTACAGATCCATCTACCTTTTAGAAATTATAGGATGCCCTCTCTACTCCCTCTTTGCCTCCCTCCCTTCTTTCCTTCTTTCTCTCCTTCCTTCTGTGGTAGGTATTGAACCCAGGCCTTACCCAACCTACCATTGAGCTGTATCCACAACTTTGTACCACATTTTTTATCATCTGCTCATCCACTGAACATTTGATTGTTTCCATTTTTTGCGATTGTGCATAGTGCTGCAGTGAAAGTGGGAGTATAAGTGTCTCTTCAACAAGCTGATTTAATTTCTTTTGAATATATACCCAACAGTGAGACTTGTGAATGATATGGTAGTTCTATGATTTATTCTCCGAGGAATGTCCATACTTTGTTCCATAATAGCTATACAAAATTGTATTCCCAGAAACAGTATGTGAGTTTTACTTTTTTCTTTTTTTAATTTAATTAAGTATATTGGTACTTTTAAGCATATATATACTGATCACATTCATTATAGGGAATTTGTTCATGTACATGATATAACCTTGATTGTTTTTTTCCCATTCCTGTACCTTCCCTCAACCCCTATTCTTCTCCTTATTTACAAATTCATTGTTTCCATTTTTCCTTTTTTGCGACTTTTTTCTTTTCCTTCCTTCCTTTCCTCCTCCTCCTTCCTAGCTCCTTTCCCATTTGAACATTTTTTTTTCTATTTACAATATCTTTTACACATTTTGGCCCTCATTTACACTTTTTGGTTTCTCACACCAGAGAAACAATATGATATTTGTACATGTGTGTCTAATTTATTTAACTTAAGATTATGGTCTCAAGGTATATCCATTTACGTAGAAATGTCTCAAACTTACCCTTTTTATGACAGAGTAGTACTCCATTGTAAAAAAATCATATCTTCCTTTTAAAATTTTATTTTAAAGAGAAAAAGAAAAAAAGATAAAACAAGAAGTAAACAAACCTGAAAAACAACAACAAATGCAAAATGACAATAGCAAAAAAAGGAAAAAACAACAGCTATATAGGTTTTCAAAGCAATATGATAGAAATTTAGCATTGGTTGTTACACTGCACATTGTTATTTTTAAAATATGTGTTCAGCTTACCAGACACAGAAATTAAAAAAACAGTAAAATAGAACAAACATTGAATTTCAAAAACAAGACAGAAACAAGTCTCCCACAGTTGCCACAATGCACACTGTCATCCTCCAAGTAGATGCTCAGACCACCAGCTCCAGACCTGAAAAATCAAACAAATTGTACAAGCACCTTGCTATTCCTTTCACCTCAGTTGCTGTCATTTCACTGTGAGTCCTCTGAATCAGTCAGTCGCTTACCGCAGGGAAGACAGTAGTGTATGCTTCTGCTTTCCCAGCCAGCACATAGGCTGCCTCACGGGAAGGCATGATTCTGCATCTTGCTGAATTGCTTCCCCATCCCCAGGTAGAGCCTGGCTCAGGGGAAGGTATGGTTCTGCTTCTTGCTGAGGTTCTTCCCGATCCCCATGCTGCATCCTGGTTACATATTTTCTTTGTTCATTCATCAACTGATGGACACTTGGGTTGATTACAAGATTTAGGTATTATAAACTGTGACACTATAAACATGGCTGTTCATGTAGTGCTATGGTATGATGCGTTTAGTTCTTTCAAAACAATACCCAGAAGGGTAGTAGCTAAATTGAATGGTCCTGGTTTTTTAAGGAATCTCTACACTAATGTCTACAGTGGTTGCACCAGTATAAACTCCCACCAACAGCAGAATAGGGTTCCTTTGTCCCACACCCACACCAACATTTGTTATGGGTTGATCTCTTGATAATAACCATTCTTTCTGGGATGAGATGGAATCTCAGAATTGTTTTAATTTGTAACTCTCAAATGACCAGTGATGGTGAACATTTTTTCATATATTTATTTGCCATTTCTGCTTCTTCATCTGAAAATTGCATATTCATTTCAGGTGGCAGTTTTTGGATTGAGTCTTTAAATTTGGGAGATCTGATTTTTTTAAATTCTTTATTTGTTCTAGATACTAGTCTTTTGTCTGAGGAACAAACAGGAAATATTTTTCCCCACACTGTGGGTTGTTTTTTCACTCTGTTGGTAGTTTCTCTTGTTGTACAAAAGCTTCTCGATGAGATCCCAGTTGTTGATTCTTTGTGATAGTTTCTACGCATCTGGGATTTTGTACATAAGGTCTTTGCCTACGCTAATGTCTTCAATAATTCTACCTATTCTATCTTCCAGCCAATTTAATATTTCTATTTTAATATTTTGGTCTTTGATACATTTTGGTTTTACTTTAGTGCATGATGAAAGATGTGTAATTTTAATCTTTAGGATGTAGAAAGCCAATTTTTCTAGTACTATTTATTAAAGAGGCTGTTCTCTTCCAGTGAACATGTTTAGCACCTTACTCAAAGATAAGTGTGTCTGGCATTGTTTCTTCAGTTTTTAATCTTTTCCATTGATCATCAGATCTGATTCTTTTTTTTTATTTTTACAAGCACCATTCTGATTTTATCACAGTAGCTTTGTAGCATGACTTCAGGTCAGGGATTTTGATCCCTCCTGCCTTACCTTTGTTGCCCAGAATTCCCTACACTATTCTAGGTCTCTTCCAGTTCCAAATAAATTTTAGGACTGTTTTCTCTAAATGTGCGAGATATGCTGTTAGGATTTTGACTGGGATTACATTAAATCGCTGTAACAGTTTTGGAAGTATGACCATTTTCATCTTATTGGTTCTTCCTACCCAAGCTATTTTCTGATATCCACTTCAATCTCCTTTCTCAGATTACTGTATTTTCAATGCAGATTTCTTTTACTTTCTTTGCTGGGCTGATTCTTTTTTTTTATTTGAAAGAGAATAAAACAAAAGGGGACAGTACAGAGCAGATCAGAACAGGACAACATAGGCTACACAGTACTTTACATTAAGTCAACTGGACATCAACAGTAGCTAACACCATATCTCTTACTCTGCTATTCTTAGGTATTTCATTTTTTTTGGATGCTATTATGAAAGGAATTGTTTGTATAATTTCTTTCTTAGTGAGTTTGTTATTCTTATACAGGAAGGCTATTGATTTTTGAGTGTTGACATTGATATGGGCTTTGTGGTTTTCCTTTATGGTTTGAAATACTTAATTCCAAGCTCTCCCTGATTTGCAAGTTTGTGTTGAGAAGTCTGCTGTGATTTCAGTGGACCTTTCTTTATAGATAATTTGTTTCTTTTTTCTAACAGCTTTTAATATTCTGATCTTGTGTTAGATTTCTGAAATCTTGACTATTAAGTACCTTGGCGTAGACTTTTTTTTATCATGGCTAATTACAGAAAACTAAAGTTATGACAAAATGTTCAATATTTCCCACTGACCTCATGACCTTTTCTCTACCTCGTCATATGATTTGGGTTATCCTTGAGAAGTTCTCCTGTATAACTACTTAAGCCATTTATCTACAAGGACCTAAATGTTAATTTTGTAACTATGCATCCACTTTTCTTTTCCCCTTGGATAGAAGATAGAGCTAGCTTACACTGAAAGTCTCTTCCACTTACCTCTTTCTACCTACACAACTCGGTCATATCGTGCTTCCAATTCACTGACAGTCCCTGTCTCCCAGGTGGGTTTTCAAATGTAAGCTCCTTCTGTCTTTATTCCCCATTACCTTTTCCATCTCCTGCACTGTACCTGCATCTATCGTCTTTACAGTTAAATAGCTGTGCCTCTGCTTAGTGCTGTCACTTGCATTCATCTCACTTCAATGTTGCTCTAGAAACTCCCTTTCAGGTGATAACATCCCAGCCTTCATCTCCTTTTTCTAGGAAATCAGACTTGTAAGTACATATGGAACAGGAAATCCTCTATCCATTTTGTTTTTCCTCTGCATTTCCTCAATACCTAGTTGAATTTATTATCTGCTTTTTAGCCCAGTAGCATGTGCAATTCAAATGGGTTACTCTGCACAATCATAAACTGTCAGGCTTTATGACTTTTACAGGTGACAGCTGGATAAAGGACCTTTACATTTCTGATTGATAAGGATCTACTCTTGTCAAATTACTTTCCAGAGTGGTTTACTAATTATACTCCCATTTGTAGTATGTAAGAGAGCCTGTGAGACAGTATTAATAATTTTCTCCTATCTACCACTGTGACTGCGGAATTGGTGCTCGATTGATTGCCAGTTGGTTGACTGATTTGATCCTATTCTTTAATGATTTTCTTTTTAAAATGTAATTACTCCATCATCTCTTCCCATTTGAAAATAGCAACCATGGAACAAAAACTGTTTTGAGAATATATTCTTCCTGATTAACATTATAAATGAGTGACCCAACTATTTGGCTAAATATTTATTGTGAAGATTCATTTTTAATGGCAGCAATTCCTGAGGATTTTTGGTGAGGTATCTTTAGTGTGATATCAGACACATAGGATCTGACCATTTTAACAAACCAGATTTTCATTCTATGCATCAGCGCTTGGCTGTATTTACCTTCATAGTCTGTCCACATCCAACTGTCCGTTATTCCTTTAACAACTTCTGCTGGCCTTGAACCAAAAGTAAAGTCTATGATGGCATTTGCTATCCTGTTGAAATGAGAATCTTAAATCCCTTGTTATTTGCTAATTAAGAACAACTAAAATTAAATTATACAAGTAAAACAGAGATTTGCTAAATGTAATTTCTTTTTGTACTGAGGATAGAACCCAAGACCTTCCCAATGAGCCGCAGATCTCTCTAAGTTGTTTCATTTCCTAAGCAGGGTTCAAAGTTGTCATCTCCTTCCTCAGCCTCCCAAAATGATGGGCTTACAGGTATACAGTTAAATTTATTTTTTCTCTGAATAAAATGTAAACATTAGATTTACTTTTTAATTTATAAAGGGACTAAAGCACCTCGAACACATATTCATAAATATTCTAACGTGGGTAATAGAATATTTTTGACAATCAGTAATAAATACAACTCCAAGAAATTCTTTTAAGCATATGTATCATGTTGTGATTCAATGAAGTAAATTCTATATGTGGGAAAAGTAACTTGTTTGCTTCTAGAATTTGTTTTTTTTTCATTTCTTTTCTCGATTGTTGTTTTCTTTTCAGACGGTGTCCTCCTAAGTTGCTAACCTGCCCAGTAGACTGGGTCAGAACTTGTGATCCTCTTGTCTGTCTTAGAGTCCTGGAATTATAGATCTGTATCACCATAGCTGAATTTGATATAATATTCATGAAATTGAGAACTGAAGGAGATCTGGAAGTTTTTGTGGTGGTCTTGAGAATCAGATATTACTGAATACTTCACTATATTTTGTATTTATGACCCTCGTGGATTTTACTAAAGGAGGATAGGTCCTTCTCTGTCATCATTGTGCAATCTAATTGATACAGTAAAATGTTTCACTATGTGGAAAAAAGGCACATAATTTGTGCTTATAATAGATAAGACATTTAATGTGGTAGAAAACATAAAATGGTTTTAAACAATAAAGAAAAAGATTAGCTCACATGGTATAAATTTTGTGGGCATATTGTCTCCAAGTTAATTAACACAGCAAAATAATGACATCATTAAGGATTTAGAACTTTTTATTTTTCTGCTCTTTGGACTGTGCCTATTAAGTTGATTGAAAGAATATTACCCTTAAAGCTCACAATATGGCTGCTGTAATTCTTGGGATCACATACAGACACATTTAGCAGAAAAACTGTATGAACTGTTCATGTTTATGCCTTTTAGCAGCAATGAATATGGTCTCCGGAGTTTCGTGCCTCCAACTATGTATGGCTTAGAATTGTGTTCTCTGTGTGCTGACACTCCAGTACATTTGGTTAATGAAATAAGACCATACAAGTAAATTTAGACCAGTCACTTACACAACTATTTCCACCAAGACACATGGTTGCCTAGAAAAGTTAAAAAGTGGTAAAATCCTAATATAATTAAGGAATAAATAGCTCCTGTTCCACAAAAAAAATTTCTATGAAATTGATATGCTTGTTAAATGCAAAAGTTGTTAAGGAAATTAACTTTAGTGCATATTTTTGTACAAAATATTGTTCATTTGGGAGAACTGGTACATATGTATAACATATTTTGCTCATTTTCAATTTCTTTACTTCCTTTCCTTTTCCTCCCCTCTCCCTTCCACCTTCCCATTTCTAAGAGTCTACTTTCTGGTTTCATATCATCTCTCTTTTATTGTATTATTTTATTTATATTTTAGATTTTTCATATAAGAGAAAACATGTGATATTTAACTTTCTGAGGCTGCCTTATTTTGTTTAACATAATGTTTTCCAGTGCCATCCATTTTCCTGCCAATGACATGATTTCATCTTCTTCATAAACATGAATAAATTATATATGCATATGAATAAATTATATATATATGAATAAATTATATAATTTGTTGACAGACATCTAGACTGTTTCCAGTTTAGCTATCATGAATTGTGGCACTATAAATGCAATATTTAATTCTTTGGAGAATATACCGAGGAATGATAGAGTTGGATTAATATGATCATTTGCACTGATGGTGGCTGAAGCTACTGGTAAACGTACCAAATTATCCTAGTAGTTGTATTCTTCATAGTCCTCAGGGGAAGAATTATTCAGTTTTACATAAGAATGTTGTGTTTATCAGCTTTTGTCACTATGACAAAATGACTGACAAAAATAAAAAGGCAGCTATACAAGCCTATCATTCCAGCTACTTGGGAGGCTGAGGCAGACGAACCCCAACTTCAACTTAACCATGACCGGTTTCAAAATTTTAAAGAAGGTGGGGCTGGAAATATAGCTTATTGTAAAGACCCTGGGTTCATCCCTCAGTACTAAAAAGAAAAAAACATTGCAGAAAGTTTTAATTTGACTCATGGTCAGCCGGCCTCACTTTTAGGTCTTGGTAAAGGAGAACAAGGCAGAAGGACATCACAGAGGAAAGTTGCTCACTTCACGGCACCCAGGAAAGGTGAGAAAGAGAGATAAGGGCAGAGCCAGTTCCGATACGAGTCTATTGGATGGTGTTCCCTCATATGGATTTCCCCTTTCAATTTTTTGTTCCATGTGGCCGTTATCTGTGGTAAAACTCTCACAGACACCCCGGAATGTGCTTTATTAACTTAGTGGGGAGTTCACAATCTTGTGAGGTTGATGATCAGGATTAACCATCATAAGTATTTCAATGTAGTATTGATTTTATTGGATTTTGACCCTTCAGGACACATCCCCAGCCCTGTTTTAAAATTTTATTTTGATACAAGGTCTCAATAAGTTGCCCAGACTGGCTGTGTACTTACAGTCCTCCTGCTTCAGCTTCCTGAGTACGAGGGACTACAGGCATGTGTCACCATGTTCAATACGTACACATCTTTTTAACATTATCTATGACAAACTGGGAAGTATATATAAACTGCTTCCATAATTTAAAGTAAGATGGTTGTTTTTTAAAAGAAACACTTGAACAATTGTTTGAGTTGTGGACTGAACTGATATTTTTCATGAAACACATTTTTTGCTTGAAAAAACTGAGACAAAAAACTATTGTTATTTAGACTTTGGTATTTGACAGCCAATTTTTTAAAAATGAACAAAGTAAAAAAAAAGAACAAAGTGAACCTATTTTAAGAAGAACTACTTGCAGGTTTTTTTTCTGCCAAATAAAGTTTGAGTTGTTCAAGTGACAATTAGAATTTTAGAAACTTTAATATGCCACCATTGGTGTGACAGGTTCTCAAGTCTGAGCCTTCTAATGAGATGCTGATATATATGCTTTTTATTTTTGAAGTTATAATTAGTTTTCATAAAAATATATATGTTGACATGTTAAAGGTTGACACGTTAGTTTAAAATGAATGAATAGCAATTATTCTTTCAAATATTGCTCTTTTATTTTATAATTGTTTTCTTGTGGTGATAGAATCCAGGGCCTTACATATGCTCTTCTTTGAGTTATACATCTAATTCCCAGTTTTATTTTTCATATAACACTTATTGATACATATAGCAAATATAAATAATAGGCCTTGTAGTCTTTGTTATTTTTAAAAGAGGAAAATAGTCTTGAAACCAAAAAGTTTGAAAGCCACTGCTCTGCACAGACCAGCTCCATCAATTTACTGGACACTGATATGATTGATAAAAGATGCAGTCCGTTAACTGCACAAGCAGAAATTGAAGCTATCTTTTCGGAATCCTATTCCAGTCCGTTCTTCAGTATAACAGATTGGTTTAGGAATTGATGGGCTTATAGTAAGATTTTGTAATTTTGTTCATCCTGGAAAACATAAAGTAGAAATGCGAGTTTTTTTATAATGTATTTTTGCTGTACATGCCATTTACTTTCATTTTAGGGGGTGGGTACATATGCATAGTACAATCTGTTTCTTTTTTAAATCTCCATCCCCTTTCCTCTCTTTCTTTTTCTCTAATTTCCCTTTCCCCATTTTTATTCTTGTTGATATTATTAATCTTAGCCCCAGTTTATGGTTTGTAATGTTTACATTATTTTAGGTGACTAGGCTTAAAATGAATACAAATTTCTCCAAATATTTTCTCTTTTTGAAATTTTAAGTCTTTCTTCTCTTTACATTTCTGTATAAATTTTATAGTCATATCATTGATTCATACAGATAAAGCTCTTGAAATGTTGTACTGAATTGAGCTTATTCTGTAAGCCATTTTTGGAAAATCAGTGTCTTCATCTTTATATTTATTGTGGTCTTTTTTCCCAGTAGTGACTTCAGTTTTGCAGTGTATAGCTCTTGTATATGTTTTATTACATTTATCTTAGTGTGTTTGAATAGTACTATAAATGGATATTTTATTTTTAGTTTTAAATCCCATTAATATATAGAAATGTAACAGTTTTCTTCTCTAGACTTACGTACTGTGATCTTGCTGAATAAATTATTTCTAATAGATGTTTTGTGCGTTCTTTAAGGTTATTGATATACTAGTACATGATTATGTTTTCTGTGAATCAAGAGATTTATTTTATTTTTCTTTGCAGTGCTGACAATTGAACCCAGTACCTTGCACATATATGGATACTCTTTTCTCATTATTCTTAATTGATCTTTTAAGGGAATATCCTTTTATCTCATTATCTCATTATTCTTAATTGATCCTTAAGGGAATATTTAATATAAATGTTTGGAACAGACTTTTTCTGTCATTTCCAAATATTTGAATTCATTTGTTTCATATATTTTGTACAATTTCCTAGTTACCTAACGAGTACAAGTTCAATAACAATTATTCCAACATTGCTACTTTCAACTTTTTGATATTTATAAATAATAGTATTCTGAAAATTTTTAACAGGAACTTTTTACACTATTTTCTTTGTGCAAAATTTTACAATTAAATATTCTCTCTCTCTCTCTCTCTCTCTCTCTCTCTATATATATATATATATATATATATATATACATATACTTCATGTTTATATCTAAAATAAGATGTACCACAGAAACAATGATCACATTTCATACTTCCATAAATTACTACATCTAGCAGAAGTCCTTTCTTTAAATTAATGATGAGTAAAGTTATATGATAAATTAAGTTGCTCATGCCCAGAAAATTCTCTTAGTTACAATGTAGAAATATTTATGATCTTGTTTATGAAGTTTAAGGAAGACTGGGACATTAGCATCATTTTTATTTCCTGTTGCCTTATTTTACTTCCTTTAGCAGTTTTATTTCTCTTTGATAATGTTGAAAAGAATCAATTAAATGGTATATATTTGATCATAGACTTCAGCACTGGTTAAACATACTGTAGAACAAAATTTATACTAACTTTCTGTAGCTTTGGCTTAAGGGGTAATGCTTGAAAAAATGACCCTGTAAAAAAGACTTATGTTAACATTTTGAGTTAATTTGAGTTCATTTACTTTCAGGAAGCCTTTGGAAATATTAAGCATCCATTTTATCTTTGGTATTCATTCTATGTAGTCTTCCTAACTGACTATAAAAAAGATAGTTTGCTAGGCTCTTTAGGTTCATGTTATGTTTAATAACTTCATTTTAAATTTAAAAGTTCAGCTTTTATATTGTGATTTTTAAAATTAAGCTGCATATTGTCTTCAGATATGGTTATGGTGAAGTTTCTACTATTTTATAAAATCTATTTCCATGGGTTGTTTGTGGATTTCCTCATTTCCCCCATTTACTCACCCTCTAAAGATAGTTGATACATTGTAGGGAGAGGAAAAAGAGAAATTACAGCTTTTTTCATTTCAGTTTTTTTTTTTTTTTATTGGCACTAGGGCTTGAACTCAAGACCTCACACTTGCTAGGCAGGTGCTTAAGCCGCTGACCTAAATCCCTAGCCACTCCTCTTAGTTCTTATGGTGAAGTAAATTTCTGTGTTTTTGCCTGTTAAATTTTTGTCTGTGCGTGTATGTGTATGTACACCAAAGACTAAATGCAGGAGTACTACACAATCGTAGCAGCTCTACTTATTTTGAAACAGTCTCATTAAGTTTTCCAGGCTTGTTTAAACTTGCTGGTCTTAGAGTAGCTGGGGTTAAAAATATTTTTACTTCAGAATAAGAACACTAAAGTTATATGAATTTGTTTAATAGTGAATAAATTCATTCTTAGCATTAACCATTCTGCATACTGTTTGCTTGCTATCTTTCTACAGCCTGTTTAGAAATTTCATTTTTCTCCACAGTTGCAGTAAAGACTTCTTTTTGTTGAAGCACAAGATCATTAGACCTTATCCCAGCCTTCATTTGTGCATACTGTATAATGGAGAAAACCGCAGACTAATGTTGTATAGTAACAAGTGAGACACTGTAAAGAGTCACCTTTCTTAGACACTGAAGAAGAAATTCATCTTCAGAACACTGTGTTTATTTTCCTGACTAATTTGACTGCCACTTTTTTTTGACTGCCATTTTTGAATTTGCCGATTGACCACCTTTATGTTAAAGACATAAGTTCATAAAAGATATGCATTCTAGTATATTTCCATACTGACTTTCTCATTTTTGACTCACAAAGCACAGATAGAGGAAAGGAGACATCTTTTTTCTTCATTTTTTTTCAGTGCTGGGAATTGAACCCAGGGCTTTCATATTGAACTACATCCCTACCCAGTTTTTAGCTTTTATTTTGTTCTCAAATATACAGTAGTAAGTATAGAGGTATAGGTAAGTGGAAGAATGTAGAGTGAGTGGGTGTTTAGTATGTGTGAAACTCTGAGTTCAGTCTCCAGCACCAAAAACAAAAGTCCAACAGCCTGAACATAATTTTTGTATTACCATTGAATTTCTCTGTAATAAATTTTTTTTAAATTATAAGAAGAAAAGATTTAGATGATGATACATTATAAAATACTGGTGGTAATATGTCTCAGTTATCTACAGCAAATGTCTTTTACAGTACAAAGTTTTTAAAAACATTGAATATTCTTTTAAGGCTGCATAATTCAGCATTTTTTGGATTTAAACAAGGGTTGCTATTATGGAAGAGATGTAGATTTTCTTCTATCTGGAGAAGTTCTAGGAGAATGAAGCTGGGAGACGACACAAAACAGCCACCTTATTAAGCATGTTTTGCTCATGTTCTTTTAGGATTCTATAACATTTCTTAGTCATTTCCTTGTCAAGTAGTCAAAGTATAGGTAGGGAGATATATTCAACTTCCCCACATTTTTGCCTTAGTCTACTTTTTCAAATTATTGAAAAGAGCAGGATTTGGAGTTAGGCTAGACTTCATGAGTGAATCAGAAAGAGAATGCTCAAGGAGTCTGTTCTAGTCAAGGAGGAATCAGCAATTGAAAAATTGGATGATTATCAGTTTGGTTCTGTTTAGTTGGTACAATAGATTCCTGTCTTTTTATGGAAGTATGAAACCCCAGCACTAGGGAGCTCTCAAGTTAATACCTTAGTATAGCTTATTTTTTCAGTTCATAGCCGGGGTCTTTAGCTCACCATTGGTATGAACAACCACTCCTCATTACTCACATTATTGTTTGAGCTCTGCCTACTTTCAAGGTCAGTGGCAGCATTAAAGTCTCATGATGGTCCAAAGCTTACTGTGAACTGCACATGTGAATGATCTAGGTTGCATGTTCATTATTAGAATCTAATGCTTGAAAATTTGAATTGGAGCTAATATAATGATGCTAGTGCTGGGGAATGGCTACGAATACAGATTTATATTAGCAGAAAGGTCTGACTGCACAGAAACCATAATAAATCAATTGTTGGAGATTGATTTCAAAACTTTATCAGTGACTTGCAAGTAGCAACTTAGTGGCTCTAATGACACACTTTATAGTGGCAAATTAGTTGATGTACTTCAGTTATACACCTGTCAGCTCATGGCAAGCGTTAAGCCAGAATCTGATCCTTTCTTTATTCCACATTTGATCCACTTGTTATTTTATTTATCTTTCTATCTGCACCTATTTTTTGCCCAGTGCACATGTCACAGTCACACTTTTGTGAAGCCCACAAGCCAGTCCTTGCCAAAATAAATAAAAAGCAAATGTCAGTAGAGAACTTCTTCAAAAATAATGAATGACCCAATGATGAGGCAGTAGAAGTCTGTTAAGACTGCCAATTAAAAGAAAGCTGCATTTAAAGGAAAATAAAAAAGACTTTACTTAAATTATAGGTTCTTTGCAACATGTGATTCAAATTCTTCAAGCCTACTTTATATAATACATGGCAACTAGCTGTCAAATAAATTTATGAAACCTTCACAACAGCTTTGTCACGAGGAGACCAAGCGATGTGCATTATTAAAAGACAAGCTGTTGGAGTTTTTTTTTTCAAAAGAAAAAAAGTCTAAGCGTGAAGGACAGAAACAATTATTGAAGGCTACCACTTTATCAGATGTGTCTTCATATGGAGCACCACTATTGGTGGCTAACCACATTGGTAAAGGTCAGAAACCCTTTACTCTTGGTGAAGGATTGATCTTGCTGCTAAAAACATTGTAATAAACTTTTAGAAGAGGCTGCAGTTGAAAAGGTGCCACACACTCCTCTTTCTGTTAGCACTGTAACTAGGTGAATTGATGAAATAGCAGCGAATACTGAGGCCCAACACTTAGAGGATTCATAGGCCACCGTGGTACACAGTCCAGATTGAGGAGTTTACTGATGTTGACAACACAACAATGTTTGCTTTTTGTGCATAATATTTTTGAGAAGGTGTACATGAGGGTATATTATGTCTACTTTTGTTATCAGCTAACACCACAGCTGTAAACTATTCATATCTTTGAATGATTAAATCAGGAAAACTGAATTTGTAATTTTGTGTTGGCTTATGCACAGATGGAGTGACTTGCATGACTGGATGACTCTCTGCTTTCATTGCTAGAGTCAAGAGAAGTTGCTTCTGAATGTGAATATCTGCACTGTGTCGTCTATAGAGAAATGATGACTAACCAAAAAAATGTCACCTGAACTTTACAATGTTTTGAAAGTTGTGATTAAAATTATCAACTACACTAAAGTCCATGGCTTTAATTTGGATCTGTTCACTCAGCTTTCTGAGGAGATGGATACAGAGCATGTTTTCTCTTGCATGCACAAGTGAGATGGCTTTTTAAAGGTAGATCATTGGCCAGAGTTTTGAGTTATAAGGACCACTCCAGAGATTTAGAAAAACAATCACCATTTTCATGACAGGATGTGTTTCAAAACTTGCTTACTCTTGTTACATACTCAGTTACTCACCATGCTCAATCTGTCACTGTGGGGGAGAATAACAGCTGTATTCAAATTGGCAAATAAAGTGTCTGCATTCTAAGCCAAATTGGAATTAAGGAGATGGTCAGTAACCATTGGTATTTTTGACATGTTTCAGACATTAGCAGAGATTCTGAAAGAGGATGAGCTAGGGCCTCCTGTCTCCCAGCTGGTACATAATCATCTCTCTCAGCTTTCAAAAAGTTTGAGTATTACTTCCCAACCACAAAAGATCCCTGAACTTTGTGGTGACAGCAACCAAAATAAGATTACAAAGTAGAATGGACATGAGGAACACAATTCAGGTATTACTGTCTCCCATCACTCCTAGATAAGACTGTCTAGTTTCAGGAAAATGAGCTCAGGGCTCTAACCAATTCTGCTTTATGATGAGTTATATAATTCTTTGTTTCATTACAAATTACAATGCAATTATAATGGTAATAAAGTGCACAACAAATGTAATGTACTTGAGTCAGTTTGAACCCCTCCCAACCCCCCAGCACCACCATGTGTGGAAAATTTATTTTCCACAAAACTGGTCCTTGGTGCCAAAAAGTTTAGGAACTGCTGGTTTAGAGTATGGGTAATTATGTCAGCTTTGCTTTAAATCTTACTTCTTAACTCTTTCACTTATCATTGTTATATATAAATATTAGCTTCTGTGATTGTTACTCAAGATCTGTAGTGTCCTTTTCAAATATAATTTAGTCTTCACTTGATCTTAGCCAAATGGCTGAGAAGTGATAATTTAGTCTTTACCACTTACCACTCTAATTATTGAAATACAAGATGATCAAAAATTGCATATTTTTCATTAATTTATATAAGATAATGTAATAGGAGATATAAAAATGACAATTTTGTCGAAATTTTTAATATAAGAATTGAATGATTGAAAGGAAACCTGACTGGGTGATTCTTGGGGTAGTCAGTACATAAACCAATGTGCTTTCTGAGTGATGCTTGGAGCAAACTGTTAAGTAGTTAAACCTAGTAACTGTTATTCTTCCTGCCCAATATTCTTCAGCTTTGGTATTTTATCATAGAGGGCAAAGATATTATGAAAGCATTTTTAAAATCTTGATTTTGGAGATATTTGTTAAATATCTTGTTAGTTGTATGTATGAACAGTTGATGTATTAAAAAACAGATAATCCATGAATAGTGGTGCTTATTAGAAGTAGTTTGGTCCCAAAAGAGAGGAAAATGGGAGAAATGAGACTAGTCATAGAAAGGATATTAGAATTAATATTTAATCACGACCAAATTTTAACTACAACTCTAGAGAAGAACTGCTAACAATACTCATTTTAATTCCCTGAGAAACTTCTTGGGATTTTAAATTATCAAACTATGTTTCAGGTTAAACTAATTATCGAGATAATTTCAGTACAGATAGGTATATCTTTATGTATATATGTTAATCATATATGTAGATTATACCTTCACTGACTTTAAAGTTCCTTCCCATCTAAAGGAACTTTAAATAAATACTTTGGATATTTCAGTAAATACACCATGCCATTTAGCAAATTTAAGGGAACAAGTGAATAACTTAGCTATTCCAACAATGTTTTGCCTCCGCATTCTTTGGCACAAACAGAGATCTCAATGAAATATCCCTCATGGGAGTTGCCTGGGGAATTTTTAGAGTCTAGGACTCAGTTTAGGCTCCTCTCCCTTTTATTTTTTAAATCAACTTTATTGAGGTGTAGTTTACATACAATAAAGAACCAATTTGAAGTGTACCATTTAATGGGTTTTTGCAATTGTGTATATCCACAACAGGTACATTACTGAGCAATTTCATTACTCCAAGAAGTTATTTAGCATCCCCTTCTAGCAAACTTAACCCTATTCCTGTAGGCTAAAAATCACTGATCTGGTGTTTACCCCTATGACTATCTGTGTACAAGTCACTATCAATATATAAATTTCATTTCTCTTGGGTGAATACAGAAGAGTAAAATTACTGGGCAATACATGTGCATAAGTCATATAAGTTTACGATAAACTGCAGAAATATTTGCTAAAGTAATTGTATGATTATTTGACATTTTCACCAGCAGCACATAAGATTCTCTCTCTCTCTCTCTCTCTCTCTCTTTCTCTCTCTCTCTCTGTGTGTGTGTGTGTGTGTGTGTGTGTGTGTGTGTTGGGAATTAAATCTAGGGGACTTATGTTAAGCACGTGCTTAGTTACTGAGTTACACTCTCAGCCCCAAGATCTTTTTAATTATAGCTATACTAGTGGACATGAATTATCTTATTGATTTAATTTTTCTGCTGTTGAAATATTTACACATTATTTTTGGACCATTCAGATGAATCATTTTGTGACAAATATATTCTCAAAAATTTGCCTATTTCAAAAAAATTGGAATTTGTATTTTTATAATCTGAAGAGATTTTTATTATGGTTACAAATCATTTGCCATGAGCATGTATGTTATAGAGGTAAGTGTGTGTTCTTATGGTTTAGCTCTAAAATGTCCTCAAAATTCTTACATTTTTTAAAAGGTAATTGGGCCAAGGATTCATACACTGATAATTTCAGTAGCTAAATGTGCTGCTAGGAGATGGGACTTAGTTGGAGGTAGGGCACTGAGCGTATGACTTGGAACGGAGTATTTTTGTCCCTCGCTCTGCACCCTTACCTCTTTGCTACCTGGCCATCATGGTTTGATAAATTTTTCCTGTGCCATGCCTCTCTGACATATTGTTCCTGCCTTGGAGCCACTAATCATGGACTGAAATTGTGAGCCAAAATACACCCCTTCTCCTTTAAATTGTGGGTATCAAGGATTATGTTCCAGCAAAGAGAAAGTGACTAAGGTATATCTTCCATTCTGTTGGATGGTGATATATCTATAGGTAGGTAGATAGATACATAGATACATAGACACATAGATATATTGATAGATCTCCCATTCTGCTATATAGCTCCTATTCTGTTGGTTATATGGTTTCTTTCTTAATAATATATTTTAATTAGAAGAATTTAAAAGTTTCTATCAGGTCCAATTTTTTGGATATTTTCTTTAACCATTATTGCTGTTTTGCATCATGTATAAGAACCCTTTAAGATTTAAATTTTGCCCAGTTTCTCCTATATGTTTTAAGCTTTTCGCTTTTGATCCATGTAAAATTATTTTTGTGCATATTATGAAATAAAGGCTATGGTCCAACGTTTAAAACATTTTTGAGGGCCAGGGATTTAGCTCAGAGGCATAAACATCTGCCTGGCAAATGTGCAGTCGTGAGTTCAATTCCCGGTACCAAAAAAACAAACAAAAAAAACCCCCAAAAAACAAAAAAAAAAAACATTTTTGACATTAAATTCATATTAAATAAAATTAGCTATTTAAAATTGTATAATTCAATTTCATTTAGTTCATTAACCATGTTATATAGTCATGCCACCTTTTCCTAGTTCCAAATGTTTTTATACTCCAAATAAAACATAGTACCCAGTAAGTAGTTTCTCTCCATTCACATTTCCCTACCCCCTGGAAAGCACCAATATGCAATGGATCTCCAAGAATTTATCTATTGTGAATATTTTATATAAATCAAATTATACTTTATGTCACTTTTGGTGTCTGACTTCTATTAACATAATGTTTTCAAGTATCATCTTTGTAATAATTCATTTTAGTGCCTGAATAATATTGCATTATAGTAACATGTCACATTTTCTTTATTCTTTAATCACTTGATGGATATTTGGGTTGTTTCCACCTTTTATCGATTGTGAATACTGCTACTCTGAACATGCATGTACATACATTTGATTGAATAGTTGTTTTTTTTAATAATTTAGGGTGTATTTTTAAGTAGGGAATTACTGGCTATATGGTATTTCTGTTCTTAAGGTCTGAAAGAAGCACCAAAAAATTTCTTTTTTATTTTAAAATAAAATTAAAAAAGACTAAAGACAATGGTACAGAATTTCAAATCAACATAACAAGAGATTAACAATGGTTACTATATTGCATATTGTTATCTTCAAAGTAATTTTTCATATTACAATATATAGGCATGAAAAATGATTGAATAAGGAAAGCACAGTGTTTTTGATGAACAGAGATTAGTAGTATGATTATTTATATTGTGTATATATATAAATATATATATATATATAATTTTTCCCTTACAACAAAGCATTTTTATTGGTGATTAAACCATTTAATATTCCTACCAGCATGCTGTGAGAATTGCAGTCTCTCTAGATTGTTGACACTTTTAAAAAAATTTCTAATTTTGATTGTGGTAGTCTTAGTTTATTATGCTGTAGTTCTTCATTGTGTTTTCAATTTGCATTTTTAATGGATAATGATATTAGGATTCATTTTTATGTGCTTTGTGGCCTTTTGTACATTGTCTTTGGAGAAATGTCTTTTCAAGTCCTTTACCTATTTTTAAATTGGGCTTTTGGGACATTTGTTTTTCAGCGGTAAGAATTTTGTATATGTTCTTCTGCTAGACAGATACATAATTCACACATATTTTTCCTTTTTCTAGGTTCTTTTTAACTTTTGTGACAATGTCTTTGTATGTACAAAATATTACATTTTGCATGAATGTCAATTAATTTATTGTTTTTTTGCTTGTGCTTTTAGTGTCATATCTAAAAATTTATTCCTGTATCAGAGGCTCTGACCATTTACCTCTATGATTTCTTACAAGAGTTTATAGTTTAAACTCTTAAATTTAAGGCGTTAATCAATTTGGTAAAGGGTGCGAAGTAGAGTTTCAGCTTTATTCTTTTATATGTGCATATTTAATTGAACTGGTATTATTTGTTCATAATTTTCCTATAAAATAATTTAGATGCCCTTGTCAAAAATCAATTCATCATGTATATGAGTTTATTTTTGGATTTTTCAATATGCTAGCACCATACTTCTGTAACTTCTGTTACTATTAAATTTTGAAATCTGAACGTTTCAGTTCTCCAGCCCTGTCTTGCCTTTTCTAGATTAATTTTGTTATTCAGACTCTTTAAAATGTATTTAAGGATTGGATTTACCATATCTGTATGAAAGCTTATTGGAATATTAATAGCAATTTCATTAAATCTATAGATTACTTCAGGTAGTATCCTCACCTTAGCAATACACTCTTGTAATTCAGGAACCTGTATTATCTTTCCATTTATTTAGGTCCTCTTTAATAGAGAGAGGGGGAGAGGGAGAAAGGGAGAGAAGGAGAGTTTTGTAGCTTTCCGTGTATATGTCTTTGACCTCTTTGGTTAACTTTTATTGCTCAAACTCTTACTATATTTTATTTTATTTTATTTTATTTTATTTTATTTTATTTTATTTTATTTTATTTTATTTAAAATGAATTGTTTTCTCTAATTTTGTTTTCTGACGGGTTCATCGTACTTGTATTGAAATAAAATCTATTTTTGTGTTTTAATCTCGTCTATTGAAATTTGCTGAACTGGCTAGTTTTAGTAGTTTATTTGTAAAATTTTAAAGATTTTCTATAACAAGTCATCTGCCAAAAAAGATAGTTTTTTCCTACCAGCATTTTTGGCTGGATGATTCCTTGTCACAGAGACTGGAAGGGTAGCTGTATAGAAACCATTAACAGTCCTTAGTGCTATAATGAAGACTGTCTCCAGACACCCTCCACTGTTATAGTTTAAATCTAAAATTTTCCCCAAAAGTATCATGTGTTTAGATGTGGGGCTTTTGGAAGGTGATTGGATTATAGAATACTGTGCTCATCAGTAGATTAATCCATTGATGAGGTCATGTGCAGCTAGGAGACAGAGCCTGTTTGGAGAGGTGAGTCACTGTGGATATGACCTGAAAGGTTGTATTCTTGTTTCAAACTCCTTTTTAAAAAATTTTTATTTTAAAGAGGGCAAAACAAAACGTAGCAAAACAGAACAAAGCAGATCAGAAGAAAGCAATGTAAGTGACACAGATTTCAAAGCAAGACAACAGGAGATCAACAGTGGCTACCATAATGTCTCTTGTTTTCTTCTAAATAGTTGTCTATATCTTCATACACAATTAATTCATACAAAGCAAAAAAGTATAAAACTGATCAGAGCAGACAAAGGAAGGCATTATAGGCCTTCAAAACCAGACGATAGGAAAATCAACAATGGTTGCCATAATATCTCTTGTTCGCTTCAAAATAGCTGTCCATACCTTCATGTATGTTGAAATTAAACAATACAAAACAGACAAAAACCACTTGAACAAGGAGTAAAAGCATTACTGGATTTCACAGTATGATGATACAGAATCAGCAATGAATGCCATAATGTCTTTTTTCATGTCATCATGCGTAATATAATCGATTCTCATAAACTGTTTAGGAAAAGTTCTAGGCATGAATAAGCCTCTACACGTATACCTATCCTTTCTGTATTAGAGGGAAAAACAAAACAAAGCATATTACTAGTAAGAAAAATCACAATAGCAAAGAGCTCAAAACAATGATGATACAGGCCTTCAAAACAAGGTGGTAGGAACAGAACTAAGGTTCAAGCTCATTTTTTCTCTTTCTGCTTCTTGACTGCTATGAGGTGAGCAACATTCCTCTACCATGCTCTTCTAACATGCTTTTGTGTCTTGAGTCAATCAGTCATGAACTGACTCCTGAAATTTGTGAACCAAAATAAATATCTCCTTTAAGTTATGAGCATTAGGTATGCACCAGCAATGAGAAATCTGACTAATACAGAAAAGTGGTGCCAGAGAACTGTAGTCATTGCTCTGACAATTCCAGACCATAATGATTTAGAAGCCTTTGCAGGTGGGTTATAGGAGGAGATTGGAAATTTTGAAGATGATAGAGAAGCCTTATAATGCTGTAAGAAGAGCCTGATGGGCAATTTTGGTGGGAGCTCAGAAGACCAAAATGCTGATATTAATATGAACAGAAAATGCGAACCTCAAGAGGTTTCAGTTGAGAATGAGAATTCTGTTGGAAACTCGACTAGAGGGCATGCGTGTTTGATTTTGGCAAAGAGTTTGCCTATATTTTATCTACGTCCTAAAATTTTGTGTGAGTCTAAATTTAAAAGTGACAGGCTAGGGAGCTGGGAATTTAGCTTAGTGGCATAAGTGCCTGCCTTGCAAGCACGTGGTCCTGAGTTCAATCCCTGGTACCAATTTAAAAAAAAAAGTGACAAACTAATTGATGTGGTGGAGGAAATTTCAAGACAGCCTAATGTTCAGATTGAAAAATGGGTACTTTTCTGCTGACATCTATGTATGCAGTAAGAATCAGAAGCAAAAGGCA